>NJDC01001646.1:17738-87462 GCA_002245475.1 Calephelis virginiensis | reverse complement strand
GAATGTGAAGGAAGCAAGACAGGTTTGTCAGGATCGTGAGGTCTGGCACTCGTTACTCTCTGCCTACCCCGTAAGGGACTTGGCGTGAAGATATGTATGTATGTATGTAATTTATTTTGAATTTTGTACAATAAACTTCGAAATTTCTCTTTTAATTTCTTTATTTGCTTTCAAATAATTAAGCTGTTTTCCAAGTTTTATAAATAAAATAATGTAAATATATATGTATTGTAGGAGGCAAACACGATGGCTGAACGTGACCTGGGTTCCACCTTCCTTCTGCCCCACGTGCACCTCTATAAACCTGACCTTGTGGGTATTTGCACTTATACTCTTATGTACAAATTATCCACTATTTAATCTCATTTATTATCAGTCTCAAGATACACACAATATACAGGGATACTTTGAAAGGACCAGCAAAATTTTTATATACTAAGGAGGTAAAAGCTTAAACGATAATGCATTTTAAATATTATTATTGTCAAATTTTAATATTTGCTTTTATGAGCATTCATTTAAAATAGTCCGTGTTGTCACGCTATGTTGTCTCTAGTACGAGTTATGACGTCACCAGCCTGCGCATGCGATTGCGGTCGGCGTTTACGTTACAACGTTATATTATGTGAATAAAAATTATAATTTGCATTTTTCTTTTAATTTTTCATTATTTCGTAACTGGAAAGTGCTATCAATTCTCAACTTTCTCTTGAAGATTGGCTGGTCCTTTTAATGTTACCCTGTATACACATACGTATATGCCCTGTACACGTACGTATATGCACATTTAAGTCATGTTTCGCACATCCGTTATATCTTGCAATCACACTCGCCACATTAGCCACTATCGCACATCTAAGGTTCTGTGCACACAACTATCGCACACTATAATATGATGCGACTGCTTATTCAGAACTTATTCAGAATTTGAGCATTATATATTTTTCAATCGATATTAATTAGTAAATTAAAATTAATTAATCGCGCTTTTGTTTTTACTAATGAAATTTTAAAAAATGTGGAAATTTATACCAAGTGCGAACTAAGTACTGAAATAAAAATAACTAAGGCTATATTTTACTTGATAGGGTCTAAATAGGCAAATTATAGATTTTATTGAATCGTGATTCATGACTGAAGATATTTAATATGATACAGCTTCATGATGGCATACGCATTGTTATATTTGTAACTAAAAACTAAAACACCTTATTTTTTTAATTACTAAAATGAAGAAAATAAAGTAAGGAATAAGATATATCCTTCACTACTAACTATTAGAATAATGTGCTTACCCTTACATGTTTATAATATATGTAGAAACTTAGAAGCCTTTTTTCTCTCCACAATATCTACGTAATAATAATTGTAAGCTACGTGTGGTGAAAATTGATACTTGACTATTTTTTTACACTTATTCCTGTAACCTTTTAGTAAACCTATGTAGTGTTTTTTTACGTAATAATATGTATGTTTAATAATAAAACTTATTCGCCAAGCTTATTTATTAAATATATTTACATAATTTTTCTTCTTCATGTACACACGAAAAAATTCATTGACAATTACAAAATCCAGTATTCATAGGCTTCCTTAAGAGATCTCTTTCAGGAAATCCAGTATTGCTTATAAGATAACTTATGAAATATTTTTCTTTTACTTATTAAAACTACTTGTTTTTATTTCAAATTATTGTTGTTAAATTATAATTACATTGCATTTTATTTTGTTTTTTTTTCAGACTAGTGATGTTTCGGAATTCGACTCGCTATGAAAAAATATCATCAAATACAACAAATAATAATTTGTGATACAATTTGTTTAATTTATATTATCATTATATCAATATATAGAAAATGTGCTTACCTTTAAAAAAATAGATAATTTGAGCGGCAAAGTAGTTTGAATTATTGTTCAGTGATTAATAAATGACTGCTTAATTTTATTTTATGTTTTTTATTAAAGTCAATTACCATTAATCCCAGCAATAAAATGTTAATAATTGGTATTGAAAATAAAATTTTCGATTTTAAGTTTAAATTTTTAAAACACGTCATCATAATTTGTCAGTTTTTTATCAAACTTTGTATCAGAATTTTCAAATATACACTTATTTTTGTAAGTTCAAACAGTACACTTCTTGTTTATTTATAATTTAGTTTTTATTTGAGAGTTAAAAGCTTACATTTCGCAGTCACTTTTTGTTAAATTAATAATAAAATAAATAATACACTTCCTCATGTTACTTGAGGTATTGTTAGAGTTTGTTAGTAGTTAATAACAAAACGTTGGTACGAAAATTTGAAAGGCATTGGTAGTTTTTATTTATCTCTTTCATATCAGTCATTGCAGAAAGAGACAATCGTTTTTGATAATTATAACTTTATGGTTAGTTGTTGCCAGCCTTGCACCTAGCTTACTACTCAAGCGAAATGGTTATTTGTTTACTTGCATTGAATATCCCTTGTTAAATTAATTAATTAAATCAATTGTTTGATTCTCCAAAAATATATGAGAGAGATAAACAACAACTTGCATCCAATGTCTGGAATTTTGAAAACGCGTGGAACACCTTTTTTATTTTCACTGCAAAAGTAGATTTCAATATTTCTCGATACAAAATCTATGCCATAATAAGTGTAAGCAGTTCAATAGTTTAAGGATGAGGATAATTTGAATGAGAAATCACTTGTAAGATAACTTATTTATTAATATAGATTTCTTATTTTGAAGAGTTCTCATTATATTGAGCGTGTGTGCCAATAAGTTAGTTAATTTTTAGAGGGAATGTCCAAATAATTTTTGAAAAACTTCAATCTGTGGATCTAACTGTGGATAAGTAAATATTTTAACTGAATATATGAACTTTTGTTCAAAATTTAATGACAGTAATGTAGTTATTGTGAAAAATCATTGTCAATTTTATAAACTTTCATCGGATAGGCAGCAGACCTAGAACTTGTAAAATCAAACAAAAAAAAAATCCACAATCATTAAAATAAGATTTTCACTATTATTAGATATCTGGTAATTGGTGCATTTATAGAGCTACGCTTGCAAAAAAAATTGCAGAAGAAAAGTGTTTTTTTTATTCAAGATATTTTAAAAGATTTACTACTGTACACACACATTCTGCCACATATGACACGTTTCATTTAATCGGTCAAATAATATTTATTTCATTAAAGTTATTTTTTTGTGATATTAACATAATTTTCTACTTAATTTCCTTGTCATTATTAAAAATATTAAATTGATTTATGTGAGCTTTGACGCTTAGCTAATTATACATATAAATTTTATTTTTTCGTATGAATTGAATAAACAAAACAAAAAGTAAAAAATATAAAATCAATAAAAACATATGACATAGTAGCAATATTTGATAAAGCTTTCCGGTAAATTAAAATTCGACTCATTGTCATTATAAATTATTTTAATTTTTTGGACATTCCTTCTTACTTTTTTGAACTCGGATTCAAACATTAGTTAATTCATTTGAATATGTGAGAATTTATTTATAGGATTATTTATTTTTATACTTAACGCGCACTTTATAGAGGCTTTACTGTTTTGTTTAATAAATCTATTAATAATATTGCTTGTTTTTTTGTTACCTTTAAGATAAAAACATCTATGTAACTATTTTCTTAACACATTTTATAATCAAATTATAAAATTAACAAAAAAAATATAATTATAATAATTATTGAGCAATAGTATGTTATATAATATGATATATATGCTCAATATGATATATGATATATATGAGCTTCTAAGTGAAGTTTGTTTATTATAATATGAAGCGCTTAATTGATGATAGATCGTTTGTTAGAAGTTCGGTATATAGTCAATTTCCAAAGCAAATATCTCTAAACATCTACAATGTTAACATCTGTAAAATGAAGTGATAAAATATATATACATATATAATATCTGTTGGAGGTTTTCTCAGCAAAAATACAATGCAGTGCAGTATAAAATGACTTTATTTTAGATCCTGTTTGAGTTATTCCGGTATGACAATATTTTTCATGTATCTTTTCTATTATAGTTCTACTGTAATCTTCACTCAGAATAATTTTTCTTTTGTTAATCCCACTTTTTTTATAATAAATTCCTTTTTCTAAAATAATGTTCTTTCCTAGTTTTTTTATTTCCAGATTTTGTGCTTGATCGTATTTTATGTCATGAATATCAATAATATTTACTGTTTTTAAGTTATCTTCATAGTTTGCATCAATGTCTAACACTGGATTTCTACTGAGACAATCTGCTTCTGTATTATTTTTTCCTGGAAAATATTTTATTTCGAAATTATATTGTGACAGATAGTGCGACATATCGCCCAATTCATCGTCAGGTCGGTTTCTGATGTTTAATTTCTCTAAAGGTTTGTGATCTGTATAGATAGTAAAATAGTTTCCAATCAACCAATGTTACCAAAACTTAATGCTCTCTTTTATAGCTAAACATTCTAAAAATATTGCTTTTTTCCTTTTTTGTGATTCATTTAATTTTTTTGAAAAATACGCCACCGGTTTTTCTTCACCATTGTGCTGAATTTGTTTCAAAAATGTATATATAAATATTGGTGCTTTGGGATCATAAATGGCTAGTATTGGTTTGGAACATAGATATTTTTTTATTTTCTGAAATGCATCCTCACACTGTTCTGTCCAATTAAATTTTTGATCTTTTCTCAGCAATTTATGCAAAGGATCAAGTATTATTGATACATTTGGAATGTATTTTCCATAAAAAATATTTTTTCCTAAAAATTGTCTTATTTGTTTTCTGTTTTGAGGAGCAGGGAAATCTTTTATCGATTTTAAGTTGTCTTTAAGTGGTGTGATTGTGATAGAGGTTATGGCGTAAATATTAGTTTTGTTGTCCTCCGGTTTGGCTTTTATAATAAATTCAAATTTTAACTTCTCCATCATGTAGGTATACAGTTATATTTCTTCCACATGTATACAAATTGTCGATTTATAATATCTGTTGGAGGTTTTCTCAGCAAAAACACAATGTGATGCGTCTATAATAGAGAATCGACAATTATGTTCATGCTTTACTTATAACTTTAGTAGTCCTATTTTACAATGTTTATTACATGAACAAAACCACCCTTCCCTGCTCTTATTTATATAAATCAAATTTTAGTTTTATGTAAATTAAATTAAATGTTTGACTTAGACACTTTTTATCTTTTTTTTCTGACACTTGTGCCTAAGGCCAGAATTCGATGTTCTTCACAAACGTCAATGTCGATGTCAACACAAAGCTTACACACACACATATATATATGATTAAACGAACTTCCAAGCGAAAATTCTATTATTATAATATAAATTGCACATTACATTTACATTTGAAGATATAAGAGTAATCTTAACTCTTAACATAATGAGATAAGGAGGATAAATGAAGTATGGAAATACCCATAAAAACTAAGATGCGGTCGTTCTCTGGAAAAGGGAGACGGTTATTATCTGAAGGATGAAGCAGTGAAATATATATTGTCTGATGAAATTGGTTTATTGGTTACTTCAGACAACTGGAGAGGTCTGGCATTTTCCAAGATATTAGCGGTGACGGCAGTTACTTTTTCCGGACCTTTAACATTATTGATGGGAAGCATAGATTGATGATGTTGACTTCTCAGTGAGTAGATGCGTTCCGATTCGGTAGTAATTTTTAGAATAATATAGACGCGTCACAAGAATTTTTGTATTGATCCACGTTAAATAAATATATAATAGTGGCTATGATTAGATTGGCCTTAGTGATATTCAGAAGATTGTTTCTATACTTCTTATCGTCGGTGCTTGGTGGAATTCTATTCTGGAAAGTACAAGTGTTTGTAAATAAATTGTATTCAGAAGATTCATTAGAGTATTTACCGTATTTACGGTGGCTCCCTCGCTTGTGTGTCCCTAAATTATTTTCTGTACTGCTACAGTAACGTAACGCTGTCCAAAGATTTTATTCATTTCTTTGGATACCGTGTCAACTGGTTACTGAAAGAACTAAATTAAAAGCGATAAGTCCCGATACGTGATCTATAGCAACTAATAGTAAAGGCTTTGGTATATTTCCTTGAGTTAAGTAATAAATATATTACCTCAAGTCTCTCAGTTATTTTGTCTGTTTGTTTGCTTTATTGTAGTAAAGTTCTCAGTGCTAAAAGTTTCTACGCTTCGTCTACCACTTATCGTAGGATCCAAAATTCATTCAGAAACATAAGAATATATTTTATCTTTCTGGCTATCTTACCCTATAAATTGAAATTATTTATTTTAATAGAATGCCATGCAGTTTGTAGATTGTAAGTTTTGGTTCATTTGGGTACCAACATTGTACTTTTAGTTAGGTAGTAGTGTTCAGAGGCAACTTCTATAAATGGTCCTTGACATTTGAAAGGATAAATGCCATCACAATGTTAGTTTCCACCCATGTCATTTTCTAGCTGGAATAATGGGTTAGTCGGTTGAATTTAAAATCTTATTTAAGTGGGTTGGCAATGACAACCTATATTCTACCCTTTTGTTAATAATTAATAACATTTGAAACAACTTTGTTACGTTCTGTGGAATCAAGTGTTACTTTGCTTAAATCCATAATAACAGATATAGAAATTGTCTTAATTTTCATAATTTCGCGGGACTCGTTTAATTGTCATGGTGAGAAATCCCCTAAGTGGCACTAGATGTGATAAACCCACGAAGCTATAGGTTACACTCCTAACCAAGACCTGATATCATTTCCAAATATTGCCGTCTCACTCCAATGTACTGAACTCTCTTTCTTTTTGACTTTGTTAAATGACATCAATTTACTTACAAAAAGAGAGGTCAGTACATTAGAGTAGTATTTGGAAATGACTTCAGGTCTTTCTCAAACGTAAGTATAACCGCCATTAGTAATATAGCTTCATATATATAAACCGGAGGAAAGTCCTCTTTCTTTTTCTCTATCACTTTTCTTTTGGGCACATAAGAAAGTGATACAAAGTAACGTCTAACGATGTGAATTAACCATGTCCTTAGCGGCCACAATTAGAACATCTCCGCTTAAAAATCGAAGTTTGTTGGTGTATCATAAATTCCGATATGTAGTCTAAGAAGGGAGAATAGGTTAAAGTAAAAAAAAAAAACGTTAATGGCGAATTATGTTATGGTTAAGTGACTTGGAGTACGGCGGACACCAATCCAGGTAAATTATAGTACAGTTAATTATGTACACTTCTTATTATGAAAAGAAAAGCTACGAACTGATATGACAATGGTGAACTGAGAAAACGAACTAAACGATGACCTTGGCATTCGAGGTCTATTCCCGCTGTCCCCGTTGGCCGTGTCCCCGTTCAACGGGGACAACGGGAATTGAATAAAATATTTAAAATTAATTCCTGCTGTTCCCGTCGACAAGTCCCCGTCCAATAGGGTCAACGGTATTAGAAAAAAATATTTGATATTACTTCCGGACAACCGTTAATATAAATAAAATAGGTAAATATTATAGCGCCCAGTGGCCCCGCTTTATTTTATCTGTTTTTCAATAGTGTTACCAAGGTAACAAGGTATACGTCAGTAGATGAATAAAAAATATTGTTGACCGTGTTTTGAAGTCCTTATTTTTTTTCTTATGGTACCTAATAAATAAATTTTCTAAAATAGTGAATTACAGTCACTGCTAATGGTGTGATGCTGTAAAATAGGCAAGTAAACTATCTAATATATCTAACTATATATATATAAGGAACACTTGTACTGGTTTACATGTCACTTATAATTTATTATTTTATAAATAGCCTACCGGTTTCGCTCATGACAGCATCATCAGGGCTAGAACTAGGATATTTGGAAGTTTTACCAAGCGCCGACGATAGAAAATATCAAATACATAATCAACGTCAAACATTTTTCGAATCAAAAATGAAATAATCCGTTCTAAAAAACAAAAACTGTTTCAATTGATTTCGATTCACAAACAACCCAGTAATGTCCGTAGTAACTAATTAAAAATAATGTAATACTTGGGTATTAGATGTTAATTTAATGTGAAGTGAATTATGAGTTTAACATAATATTTTATTTCATATTATAATATTTTCATTTTGCTGACAGGATAATCAAGTTACAAAAAAAACTTGCCACACTTGTACCATAGTAAAGATAGAATAGTAGGTCAGCTTCATACAAATCTGTCGTTGACGGTTTAAATGTACGCGTGAGTAGCGGGAGCTGTGTAATCACGCACTTTTCACGCACACTATCAAATAAACGGCTGGTGCCGAAAGTGGCCTCAGCACGGGCTGCGCCACGTGTTTGATCGCGCTCACTGCATATTTTTCTGTCAAAT
Organism: Calephelis virginiensis; assembly: GCA_002245475.1. Taxonomy (NCBI): domain Eukaryota; kingdom Metazoa; phylum Arthropoda; class Insecta; order Lepidoptera; family Riodinidae; genus Calephelis; species Calephelis virginiensis. Next base: position 79,098 of record NJDC01001646.1, on the reverse strand, counting down.
TAAAACCTTTTTCAGGTGTGGATTGTTCTATCGTATTAAAACTTTTTTCAGTTGTTTTTTTCTTTTTTTTGCTTTGTTGTGTTATATCATTTATGCGGATATATACGTAGCGAAGCACATACGGGCCGCTAGTATTATATAGATGATTAAAATTTGTATTTTATATTAAAATATATTTTATTTACAACCCATTTATAATTTGGTACATCTCATTATACGTTATTAAAAACCTAGTGCTGTCATAATACGCAAATCAAAAGTCGTGTTCTCTGTCCCTATGGCTCTTTGTATGCTTATATATTTCAAAAAACGCAACAGCTTTTGATGCGATTATTTTTAAATAGATAAAGTGCTTAAAGAGTAAGGTTTATTCTTACATGTTATATTCGTGCAAAGCCGGGCGGGCCGCCAGTTTAAAATAAAAGTAACAACCCTACGCATCATTGTCAAAATAGGCAATTAACTCGCCGAACGGCCTTAGCTGATCTACTATTCTATCTTTACTATAGCTTGTACTCCAGATCTTAAATATAATCAACTTGACAGTTATATGGAAGACTGCAAGAATAAAATCGTTACAGCCGATCTACCTGCCACAATATTTTGAAAAACATGTTGATTTTTTTATGCAAAAGATTGTGATATTTTTGTTGTAAGATCTAAGCCGCATTGATTATTTTTCGCAATTATTGCAATATTTTAGTAAGGTGTTTGTAACAATAATTAATTTTAGACTAATGATTGACATTTTTGTGACTATTTACCATGTTGATTATTTTTAGTGCTATTTTTTGTAACTACTTAACTTGTTGATTATATTAGATAAATGTTTGTGATATTTTTTGTAAATTTGTGGGGCAACTACCTTGTTTTTGTAATTTTGATTACTTTTAGGTCATTATTGTACTATTTTTGTTGATTTCTACTTAGTCTGTCTATCTATGATCATCAAGTTATGTATTTGTGTGTAAGTGTTTTAATCATAATATTTTTAAGGCTGAATTAAAATTGTAATACCATAAACAAATTTTGATTTAATTCTCTTTACTTTTTTTCATATTTTAGAACTAGTCTTAAAACAGAACTGCAGATTTACTTACCTAAAGGGACAACGACACGTGTAATTTTTACTTCACGTTAAACCGTTAGCTGAATCTATGTAATAGGGACAACAGGATAGAAATTTAATCACGTCCCGTTATCCCCGTAACGGGGATACAGCCAACGGGGACAACGAGAGTAGACCGCATTCGAGTGTTGAAATTTAGTAAAAAATAAAACAACTATATAAATATGAGACAGCGTTTTTATTCAATGTTCAATAATATTTTTGTTTATTAGAATATTTAGTAATATTACAAATACAACGTGAAATATTTTAAACGCAACTTAATAGCTTTCCAAACAATATAGCAAGGCATCTGTTGACAATAAGCACATTGACCAATAAAAACGAAATTATCTACAAACCAGCGCCATTTCCGATACAACTTTTGCAATAGAAATGCGGGTAGTTATATTTTATACTTTAATACATTCATTACTCCTGCTTTACGATAGGAGAGAATAGAACAAGTTTATTTGCCGATCAAAACATATCATTGGACCGTCAGATACTACGGCCTTCTGCCTAGTATACGCTCATTACTATAGCGTCACCTTCGGTGCAACCATTCTTATCATTAGATCCAATCAGCAAGGATGCAAAAGATGTTTGAGCTAGGGCTTTCGGACAGCTGAGAGTTCCTCGATGAAATTAATGTAAATCGTGAAGTCTTGGTGATGAGTCACTGCATTAATGGACAAAATAGCTTAATAGTTATAAATTCACATATTGAAACTGTCCCAATTCCACGCGTGACCTTAGCGAGGATCTAACGCAACTTGGGCAAACAATCAATCCTATCTTTTACACCTTACCCAATTCAATTTCTCTTTCTCTTAATAAACTTGTAGCATGTGTTATTGGACTATCTTTAGATAGGTTACCTTTAAGCACATATTTTAAATTATAACCAGTCTTCAACAGCGTGAATAATATGGACAGAAATATTTAAAAAGTTAAAAGAATGTGTCAGTAGAAAATTCACTGATACTATATCAGTTGTTTATGCGGTTGCTATAAGTAAGAAATTGCCCCGATTTAATTCTGAATTCTTACTTTTGTTTGGCTTTAATCACTTTGTTCATATTTGTGGTGTCAATTTTATGTTTAATCCTCTAAGTATCTCATTATGATATTATATAAAACTCAACTATGTATTATTTCTTCACTGACTTCGAATAATTTCTTACAATAACAGAGCATGTATCTGCATTGAGATTCAAATTTAAATGATTATCAGCAGAAACTCACAGAGATTTCTGTTCGAGTAAAAAGTTTTTATAAAATTCTAAAAAATATTTTGAACTTTAAATTAATATCATTTTTTATGAAGAAGAACACTATTGAAGAATGAATAGCCATTGAAATATAAAGTATCTGGTACAAGAGTTACAATAAAAAAACAATTTAAAATTGTATTTAAACATATTATAAAATATATAACATAAAGTAATGAATACGACTAGACTTAAAACAATGAAATACTGACAGGCATTACTACAAATTTGTACCACTACCTAACTACTTATATGAAAAATTGTGCAAGAGTTGAGATTTATATTGATGCTTATTCAATTTCGTATCGTCTAAACCTGTTTTAAGTTACGGTAACCTTTTTTATAAAATGAAAATTAATAGGACATAAAATTTTAAATTGCGTCAAATAATGCGCTTGACAATACATGACTTTCTTTTTTCCTTTCGATGAAATTATAGATATCTTAAAATATGATTAGACGACACGAAGCAGAGTAGGCGCCATTATCTTTTCCTCATTACCAACGTTCGTATCCAAATCATATATCTTGAAACGAGTTTTTTCAGTAACATATCTACTTAAATTTAACCCTTACAAAATAGTTAATATTTCTACATTGAGTAAGCAATTATTTCATAGATTATAAGCTAAGCGCACTATCTATGGGTTTATAGGTCGAAGTAGTATGGACCAATGTCGTAGTACGACGGGCATAGTACAAAATTGAGTACCAAAATACATCCAAAATGCCTAACTTCATTTGCTATTTGTTCATTGCAACAATCACCGAGTTCTCGATACAAAATTTTAGACCAATTGTAATACTAAGATGTAATAAGTTTAAAATTTTGACAAGGCTATGATCATCTAAGCTTTACTTATTTCTGCTGTCGTAATAGTGCTTGCAATTATTTTTTATTGATTATTTATAATCTTTTGATTTTGGCTGTAGGATTGCTGGTAAACTTACGTAGGAATGTTCAGATCTCAACCTTAAATTAGTAACGCATCATCAACTTCGAAGTTCACAGGTGATGTGTATTTTTATAAAAAAATAAATTTCCTTAAAATCCTTACGGGATTCTTAATGGAGCAGGCGATGACGAATAGTCGTCAGTAGACTAGAAAATAAAATTTTAACACAATAAGATACTTTTGTGCATTTAGCAAAATAATTTCTTATTTGAAAAGAAAACAACTTTATGTTAGAAAATAGCCCTGCAGTTGAAAGTTCAGATCAAATCGTGATTATTTGAAAAAAATCTTAATGTTTGTGACAAAATGGTGATTGCAGCACTATTCAAATAGCATAATTACGCTAACGCTTAAATTATTTTATTTTAACAGAACTTTGATGATACGTCATTATTTTATAAAGAGGCCTCTTATAGTTCAACTAGTTTAAACGTACTATCGGTTTCCAGGTGGATTGATAAGAACAAAACTACACAATTTAATATACATAATACAGATATCTTACAGAATCTACATAGATTGAAAAAATTTTTAGTTTAGGTTTGTTAGTAGTCCTTTGAACATAACATAGTATCCGTATAAACATTTATGAATATCATCATCATTTAAGACCTTGTTTAGTATTGTTGAACCAAAAGTTTGTCCAAATGTCTTCGAGGTGAGCTTCTTTGCCTTTTGCAATTCCTGAAGGACTTTGATTGGAACAGGTGTTTACATTAATACAAAATATAGTAAGCTATAATCCCGACTCAATTAAAAATACTTTTAAATTAACTATTTGTCATGAATAATTATAGCACATCTAATTTAGATGATCTATAAAAATACCCCTCTTAATATGGAAAGATCTTCGATTTTTATTAGTCTTCATTTTAATAAGGAAAACAATGTTACATAAATGTCCTATTTAGTTGATTAAAAATATTTTGCAAGTCTTTGAATGGTTTGGTTTCAGCTAACTTTTAGATATGTTAATAGGACATTTACCACAGCCATAATTAGCAAAATATGCAGCATTAGTTGTTTAGCAAAAAGCTAACACATTAAAAGTAGAAAATGAACTAAATTTGGATAAAATTAAATTGATCCTCTTAAGTTCATAAAAACTTATTTTTTTGGTGATTTATCTACGCTTGATGGTGGTGATTTTGCTAGCGTTGTTAGAGATCTGAAAAGAAAAACGTTATTAAATTTTACATTTCTGGTGATAAAGAAACGCCATTTTAGTTTGTGCAATGAAAACTGCAGATTTTTTGTTTATACACGCGAATCAATAAAATACATGCATGAGTTTTGTTTTTTGAGTACAATTCTGTTCGATCTTAGTAAAACCACAACTATCGTTCTGTTATCTAATACATCAGTAATACTTAAATTACATTCTGAATATATTATTGTTCTCTAATTTATAAATAAAGCTTCTGAGCAATTTCCAAATCTTTCTTCTCCTTTTTCGATCGATCTTTATTTGATAAAAATCCAAACATTTTATTAACACTTATAATTACTTTCAGACAAAGACTGATAAGCATTAATTACTACATAGTATAAAACAAAGTCGCTTCCTATGTCCCTATGTCCCTTTGTATGCTTAAATCTTTAATTTTACGCAAAAGATTTTGATGCGGTTTTTAATAGATAAAGTGATTGAAGATGAAGATTTATATGTATATTTTATACCTGTGCAAAGCCGGGGCGTGCCGCTAGTTGAATTATAGTCCATTTTGTACGCTTATTTGTTTATTCGTCAATCATATTATTTGAACTAAAATGTTGAAAGTGTAAACCTTTTATAAACCTAAATGGATTTTTTCCTAGTTTTCTAAAATTTTGTTCCTATTAATGAATAATAATAATTTTTATGCTCATATTAGCAAAATAAGCACAAAATGCATAAAACAAACCTATCAGCTACAACTAAATAATAAATATATCGCTAAAGGCAATCTGTTCACGCAAAACAAAATCCAAAACAATAGAATAAACAGTGTACCTATTTATGGAGCGTTTCTTGCGAGTGACTTAAGCAATAGCAGCTGCAATGATAATATTTGGAATTTAGTCGGTACAGTTAATAAAAATAAAAAAGGCGATAGTAAGCATAACAAAACATAATATTCGGACGAAATGAGAAGTTTATGAATCTATCCTCACATTATTAATTTACCTGTGATCATACAACCCTGTATAAAATAATATCCAGAAATGTATTGATTGAAAACTGTGAGTTAGAGAGAGATAGAAAGAGAGAAATACATAATTAAAGATGAATACAGTTTTTCATTAGCAAAATATAACATTTTAAATGTTTTATGTTAAACAATATTAAGCAATCTTAATACATTGTGAGGTTGTTTACTGTTGCCAGCAACAGCGTTTAAAGAAAAAGTGCTTACTTATATCTAAAAGTTTGACAACGCGACCATGGGAACTATCTGTGAGGGATTGTAGCTGTTTATGGGTGGGAAGGGAGTGATCACTTTCCATCAGGTTAACTGGTTGCTCGTTTGCTTCCTCTCCGATAAAAAAAGTAATAATAACACAAACAAATTAGATAGAACATAAATTTAGACTAGCGTTAGATATAAAATTTTACTTTTAATTAAATTTGATTGTCACAATATTATTTAAACCAGTACCTACAAAACTTAAACTGTAATAAGAAATCACGAAAACCTATATAAGTCTAATAAAACTTGCTACTTTTTCAACGGTTATTAAGATTATACATTATTTTTGAAGGCAAAGTTGAAGGAAAGTGAAATTTATGTGAAATAAATTTCAATTTATAGTTTATATAAATTAAGATCTAACTTAAATTCCGAACTAATATAAGAAAAACTAAATTCAAATTGAAAAGGGCCGTGTTATAAGACCTTTACCTTCTTTGAGCTGGAACCGGCGGCGAAGATTGTGTAACTGGTGGTAATGATGCAGGACAACTTCCAGATAGTATAGGCTGTGGTTCTTCTTCTTCATCTCTTCGATCCCCTAAAATTTAAAATGTTACTTCTATTTAAATCTGTCAATTCACATTATGTAATCCTTGTTCTGAGGATATTCTAGAATCTAAAAGAAACAACTTAAAATACTTCTTATTTAAATGATTTAAAATTTTCATGATCTTTACATAACTGGCAATCTAATGTAATATTTTTCATCATTACTATTCAAAGATAATTTTTAAAATCTTAGCTTCGTTTAATCGATTTATATTGTACCAATGTGTTAGATTTATTTACAACACAAACTTTTAAAGGTACTTTATTAATTGTGATCTATATACCATTTACTTTTTCGTATTATAACTAAAATTATAAAAGCTTTGGCAATGGTTATTATAATCCAATAGTACCTCTAGTTATAGGTGTGTCACCGATGTAAAAAGTAGCAGCTGGTGCTTCAACTGTAGCTTCTTTGACAGATCCATCGCCGCTTACAGCGCTTAAAGTGTCTGTACTGTCAAACATTATCGTCCGTTCTTTTGCTTTAGGAGTTCGTCCATCTAATTCCTATAATATGAAAAAAAATACACCAACAAAGCAAAACAAATTTCGAAGCAAAAACATGTTTAATTTAATGTTCAATTTAATTATGGTTAATTGAGTAATTCTTTTCTGATCTTTTAAAATCTAATTAGGTACTCAATTATCACTAAAAATATTACTTTTAAAAATTATCCTTACTCAATTTTCTGTTTTTGTTATTTTAAATATTTCATTCACCAATTTTTCTCCTTGTAAGAAAGAAGTAAATTAAATAAATAGTGTAGTAAATCTTATACCTTTAAATGAGCGATTCTTGTATATATATAAATATATAATTAGAATCTCGGAATCGGCTCCAACGATTTTCATGAAATTTAGTATGTAGGATCGCCTCTGTGGTCTAGCGGTCCGGGTGTTGGACTTGACTGCATGAGGTCCCGAGTTCGAATCCCGGGTCGGGCAACAAAAAGAAAATTGGATTTTTCCAATTTCCTAATAAAAAAAAATATTGGTCGGGATTGGAAATGTGCCCGGTTGGCGATAGGCTTGCCACCTATCACATTGTGGGACTTAGTGTCTTCGGCTAGTCGTGGGTGCCCTGGTTGTGCCTCTGCCAACCTCTTCGGGGATTTCGACGTGAAGATACTTTTTTTTAGTATGTAGGGGGTTTCGGGGGCGATAAATCGATCTAGCTATGAATCATTTTTAGAAAATGACATTTTATTCGTGTTTAAACTGAAAATTTTATTCGTGTTTAACTGAAAAATATGACTCTTCCTGACATTTACTGGCGAATAATAATACTATTTTTTGTGAGAAATAAAGTTGTTCCAGCAGATGGCATTGTTAAGTGACACGAAATCAATGAGTGTTTGCTAAGAAATTTAATATTATGGGTCGTACTTAAATGTAATTTCCAAAAAAACACAATTTATAAAAAAAAAATACCGAGCCAAGCTCGGTCATCCAGGTACTGAGATTTAAGTGATATCAAAGACAATATGATATATTTAGAGAACTCTGAAGAGACATTGTAACATTTTAATAGTAAATCTTGTAACATAATAAGAAAGGAATATTAACTGCACAAAAATGTTCTTACATATACACATAATAAAACAGCAATAAAACTAAACTTATGGTTTAATATTTAAAAAAAAAATTACGATTGCTACTAATTGTATACAGGATTCAGAACCCAAAACAACTGTTATTAATTTTTTTGTCGATTCGTTTGTTTGTCTTTTAACTTAAAAACTACTGAACGGATTATTAACAATTATTACGTAAAAGTCAGGGATAACATTTAAAACAACTTTTTATTCGGGAAAATCTTTTGTTTTTATCACTAATCACACTTCATAGCGTGTGCAATCAACAACTAGTCTATTTCTATTGCCGTTAATTAAAAACTCAAATCTGAAAATAGAATAGAATAGAATATATTTTTATTCACATTCACCTTACAAGAGGCACTTGTGACGAGTCAATATAATACTAAAACTACCACCGGATCGGAACGCGGCCACACGCTGAGAAGATCCAGCTAGAAACTCAGCGGGCTGTCTTTTTTTTCCTCTATACAAATTACATATAATTTCTAGTAAGTGATTGGTATGAGGAGCAATAATTTCAAGCACTCCTATATTTCACTTTGACACATTATTTAAATTTATTTAATGACAGGTCTTTTATAAAATCGGGAAGTTTATTGTAAAAGCGTATACAATGGCCCATGAAAGAATGACTAACTCTATGGAGACTGGATACATGCACAGCAAAATTGTTTTTATTCCTCGTATTTACATTATGTATATCACAGTTTCTTTTAAATGAATGTCAATTCTTCTGAACATACCACACTCATGAGGTTATTATCTTACATACCATATTCATGAGGTATTAGTGACCTGGTTTCAGTCAAAAAAAAATAATGGAGTTGATTTAGCATTCTAGAGAGAACAGTTTTTCAGTTTCTTTCCACAATTTTTTTTTCAATTATGCTTCAACTGTAGTAATGATTCGAAGTATCATTGCTAATACCGATTTATATAAAGCTAATTTGAATTAGTTTTTAATAATTTTATCTGTATATCTTACCAGTCTTTCTGTGTCTGAATCTGGTTCTTGAACTTCGTATTCATGTGAATAATGTTCGCTGGTCGACTGATGTTCCAAACTTTCCATTTGTACTGCCGTTACTGGGTCCAGTGTGTCCAAGGAAGACACCATGGTATTGGACCCTGGAGGGCGTACCGCTGTTATCTTTCTGATTAGTATCAAGCTTGGTGGGGTAGCGTATATATTAATAACAAAGCTATATGGAGTAATGTGCTAATCATACACACTTTAATAATGCTAGGTTACAATAGTCTGCTAATTATTGATCTAAAGATTTTTATAGTCTTATCTGTTAGTGCTAAGACTTGTCTTTGCAGTTATTTTAATTTTGAAACTTAAAACAACAGTTACAATATTTCCAGATTATAAATATAAATAACACCACTTTCAATCTTTCGTGGTGTAAAAGGACAACCGCAAAGGTGGGTTTTTGGTCTAAATTGATATTTTGGCGCTTCCGCGAAAAATCTGTCGAAACAATTGAACAACAAAGTATTAGATATGCGCATTTGCCAATTCTTGAACTACTAAAATAGTAGACTAATAGAAATAAGATTCGTATGACACTAAGAGGTTTCGATATATTTTTGAGGTAGGTATGTCTGTATAAAATCTATTTTTTATGGGCCATGTATTTACCATCTTTGTTGTTGCCTGAAATAAAGTTCTATTATTTTATTTTATATCAATACGGTTTTGAGTAATTCACTAAACGAACATTTTACATTGAGACCATGTTTTTGTTAAAAACAACTAATTCTCATTACAACAACGACATTATGTGCTTTTGGGTAATAATTATGAAGATGATGTTAATGATTTCTTAACTACTTTCCAATTTATTTTACATTTTCAATGGTAAATATATTTTGAAGCTAATCCGGTCGCATATACTGGCTTCCAATCTTGAAAAGTAACATATTAATATTCATGTAAGGAATTATGTTGTTTAATCAACATCTTAACCTCATAACACGAGGTTTCTTTAACTTAAATTCAATTTGAAATATATATGTGAGTAGTAGCAATAATCTTCTTGACCAATTAGCACATCACTTTCTATGAAATAATCGTATGAATATTTATCACGTTAAGCAGGGGTAACATCTGCAATACAATATCAAATTTAGAAGAAATTAGTTAAAAGTTAGCATTGAAAATAATAATGATTATACAGAAGTAAAAGTTCATCAGGCAGTTTTTAATCACTAATATTGTAAGTCGGGGAAAAATTGTTTCATATGTTGGCATAGTGCACAAATGTGGCAAGTATATTTTTTGTTAGAAATTAGATAAGTCGATTAAATTTTCGCGTGTGATGGATATTTTGTTGTGCACAAATATACATAGTGCACGTTGTACTGTTTTTAATTCAGTGATGGCTCAAGTGTGGTAGCTTCACAACATGTTAAAATTTTATCGTGCACAATAATTGTTGTCATGCTCTTACCACAACTGACATCCTATTTTAAATGTACGAATGTGGTGTCATTTACCACATGTCAAAATTTTAGTTAAAAATTTAATTTATTTATTTGCGGAAGTATTTAGGTTTTATATTTGTTCTTTCTATATTTTTACATAAATTAGTTAAAATATATTTATTACTAAGCTATATATTTAAGGAAAAAATATTACGATCAAAAACTTGGTCGTAATATTTTTTGCTTAACTGGAACCCTACATACCATACATACATACATATTTTATTCACGCCAAGTCCCTTACGGGGTAGACAGAGAGTATATCGAGTGCCAAACCTCACGGTCGTGGCAGACCTGCCTTGCTTCCTCCACATTCATAACTCTTCATACAAACACGCCGGTTGCGGCGACTCTTGACACCACCTTCGACTAACACTCGAGCTATTTGATCTCGGAAAGTCAACCTAGGTCTCCCCGGGTACCAACATCCATCCACATTCGCATTGTATAATATCTGCTTTGTCAATCTTTCATCTGCCATTCTTTCTACATGTCCAAACAAGCAGACCATGCCCTTTCTCATTTTAACACCAACACATTCTTTCAATATCACTCTTTCTCGAATATCACTGTTACGATTGCGGTCAGCTAGCGCAAGACCACAGATTTTTCGTAGCGCTCTCATTTCGACCGCATTTATCCTACTCTCTGCTTTTTTTGACATACCCTGCTCTCACTTCCATACAACTATGTTGGGGTAAGCACAGATTTATGCAAAGCTAATCTAGTATTTTGCTTTAAATAGCTTTCCCAGTGCTTCAATCACACTATTTCTTTCTACATCCACGGTGTACCTTCCATTGCTGCCAAAATACAATATAAGATTTACCAAAATTTATAAACACGATAAAGGTTAAATTTTGAGTGACTTAAAAAGTGATTTGCATGAACGTATATGACTAACGTTACATATCGCTCTTAAACACTTCTTTTGAACTCTAAAGATTTTCTCAAATAGGGATGCCATATTGCAAAACAAAGGCATCATATCCATAATAAGGTAAAAGATATGCTTTAAAGCCTGCCACTTCTCTAATTCTTCTCAAAACATAAACAAACCTATTAAATCTAATACAAAGAGACTCAAGACAAATACAAGAGAGACGTTTTCCAGTTACAGAATGTATCAATTTTTAATATTACTAAATTGGTCAAGTCTACACTTGCTATAGTTGTATTATTTAAAACTACATCTACTTTCTTATTCTCTTTATAATGCGCTTAAAATTCAACTAATTTTGGTTTTAAATTTAGGTTTATTTTTTAATTATTATCACTAAGCCGTGATTAAACTTTAGTCAAAGTTTTAGTTGTTTCCGTTTTAAATCATTTTTGCATTCACAATTGATAATAAGAGTGGTATCATCTCAAAATAAAATAGAATCATACTTGATAGCATCAGAAATATCATTTATATAAATTAAAAAAGTAAAATATTTTATAATTCACTGCCTTCAAGTTCCTGTGTACTTCGGGAAGTGGAGTCTGATAAGGAATAATTATTTTTGTTTATTTTTATTGTTAATAACAAGTTTTAAAATTAATACACTTTTCTATTAATTTTATGTTGTTTTTTCTTACTGAAAACCTAACATCATAACAAGCCAAATGTGGTATGTACAATAAAAGCAGTACACAGAGGTGGTAATGGCATAATTAAGGTAACGCATAGTTTATTAATTAAAAATTAGGTATTATCAACTTAGTTTATATAGTTGTTACTAACTTATATAGCTAGTTCTTGAGTTATTGTACAATTAGGTACCAATATAATAGTTATAATAATTATGAACAAGACAAAAGTACTGTAAACTTGGTTTTTAGTATTTACCACATTTGTGCTCTATGCCAACGATACGGTTGTAGTAAAATTTTCAAAGTTTTATAATGTTTGAAAGTGGTTGGCTATATATAAAAAAAAGAAATAAAAAACGGTCCGGAAAATGTTCGCCACAATCGGGATAAATTTGAAACGTTTAACGTAAAATGGAACGGAAATAAACTGGTGTCAGGAAAGTAGCTCAAGATGGTAAAGGAGTTTCAAGTCCCGAAATTTAAATAAATTTATTAGTTTCGACCACCTTATCGCTTGCTGCTGGTGATCCAGTAATTCTGATTACTGGATTATTCTATCATTTAAGGCAGATAGCTACGACTAGGTGGTAAAGATTTGTGCAACGGCCATAGCGCCATAGGCCATTGTTTTATAAAAATATGAATAGGAGAAAAACTAGATTAGCTGATTTTATTGCTGAGGAATAGTTGTGTGCTTAGAAACTTCAAAGCCTTACTACAACATCTTTTAAACAAGTAGAAGTAGTTGACAAGTATTGCAAAGTGTCACCTTTTTTTTAATAGAGATCTTCTGAACAACAAGACAATTTTTTTCTTCTTCGTTTACCAAATGATGGTCGGTTTTAAACTTTCGGCCAAGGAATGTGATTGACCTGTCTGCAACTCCATTTTTTGTCAGATGAAAGGTGGCTCTTTGCCCCAAACATTAAACAAAAAAAAAACTTCTTCCCCGACTTGATATAAATTGTATACCACAATGAAAGTAATATTAAAGCGAAGCATTATTTACTACGTAAAACCATGAATCGTGACTTACCACCAGAGGTTAAACTTCCTGTCATAGGAGTATCGACTTCATAGTTGTATGTTGCTCTAGTTGCATTGGAACTAGTTGCTTCTAAACTATCTGTACTACCTAGCATTAGATCTGCTCGAGCTCTGTTAAAAAAGTATTTTTTTTATTATGTCAATGATTTCGAATACATAAATTTATTTTAAATAATAAAATGACACTGACCGACTAAAACTACCAGATGAGCTGAGTTCTTCGTCTTGCCCGCTCCATGAACCGCTAGCTGGATCTGTAAAATGTTTACCAGAAATAACACTATGTGCGATCGACCTGCCAGACGAGGGTGACAGTTCACGAACTGCACTCCCTTCTCTTGAAAAATCTAAATCTTCTGGTTTGTCAGACGATTGTGACGTTAGTTTAGAAAAACTAACAATTTCTACATCGGACGGGTGTCTTTCAATTACTGTCATTAGACTTTCGAATTCCGAAGGCTGAGAAGCTAAGGACGATGACATTTCAGAACCTAATGATAAACCGCTTTCATCATAACATTTGGGCTTAACAGGTATATCAATAGCTCCCTCTTCGTCCACACTTGCGACTGTTTCAGACACTTTTTTCCCATCAACAAATTTCTGTTGAATAACTGTCGTAGTTTTAACTACTTCAATGACTCCTGTGTCAAGTACAGTTTTTGTTACTGGCTTAGATAGATCTTGCTCCTTTGTAATCTCTTCTTGATCCAATATTTTCATCATTTCTTCACAATCTCCTGGTATAGATTCTGCGGATCCATCACTTGGCGCAGCTGCACATATGAATGTAGTGGATTTTTTACATTCTTCTTCAACCTCAGCTTTTGCTATACATGTTTCAGAATTGGTGTCTGTTTCAGGAACAAAAAAAGCACCTCTTTCGTCATATTTTTTTACTGTCACAATTTTGGGCCTATTGGCATGTTCTTGTATCCTTTGCTCTAATGCTAGTTGTTGGTCAATTAATTTTCGAATAGCAGCTGAATCTGCTAATAATTTTTGAGAAGGACTACCGTAACTGCCAATTTTTTGTGATGGACTGCCACTTTTTTGTGAAGGACTTCCACTTTTTTGAGAAGGACTGCCACTTTTTTGCCCTGGGCTGCCACTTTTCGGAGGGGGACTACTATCTGAACCATCATCATATGATCGTTTTTCTTGCTCAAGAAAACTTCCACTTACTACTTTAGGATCAGCAAGTAAAAGAGCTTCTTTTTGTTTTGCTAAGAGTTCAGCTTTTAATGCTTCAAGGCAAGCATTTTCTAATCCCTCAAACTCTTTAAGGCTCGATATAGATATGTCATCACCTTGACTCTTACTTAAGATATACCGACGCGGTAAGGAGCCGTTTAATGAATCTTGCGATGAAGAAGAATGTTGTTGATATTGTTCCATTAGAGCTCGTTCCAAATTTTCAAATTCTTGTAAGGAGCTAATGGATATATCATCATTTTCACCTTTAATTCTAAACCTCATACGCGATGCCATTTCTGATTCTGAAAGACTTCCGTAGGAGTTTCTAAAGCTGCCATAGCTACCTATTGATTCTTTTTGTGAACTCAAACTACCTATTCTACTTGCGTCAAAATCGGTCATCTCCTCCTCTTTAATATCTTCTAAGGGTACTCTTTCATAATCATATCTTGGATCTCCCTCAAATTGCATTTGTATCCAGCGCTTACCAGCCTCTATTTCTGCCAACTCCTGCGCTTGCAATCTTTTTTGCTCTATTTCATATTGAAGTAATTCCTCATCAGATAATGAACCTGAGGTACTACTTGTACTTTCTTGTTTCTTAGTTGCTTTAGACAAATATTCTTCTACTTCTACGTCATGTCGTCTTGCATATTTTTGTCCTTTAATTCGCACACTTTTTCCTTCGGGATCCATCTCTTGTGCTTCTTTAGCAACTTCCTCAATTACAACAAAATCATCCATTTCACTTGGTTTATCAACCATTTCAAATTCATCGCTAGTAGGTGAATCCTGATCTTTTTCATAAGTTTTCAATCCTTTTTCTTCTGTTGTTATAAGTAACTCTGACCTACTGCTTTCAGTGACAATATCTGATTTTAATTCTGGAGTTTCAGATATGTCATATATATCATCCAAAACATATTCTCTGCCATTATCAGTAGATAAAGAACTTTGACTAGGTGCAGATAAAGGTGTATGAGGTGTGGACATATGTTCGTGGGTCTTGAGACTTGATGTTGAGCTTAACTTACTTTCTAATTGGTCTTCCGGTGTTTTCACACCAGATTTTTCAATTTTAGTTTTCGGTACGGAAGAATCACTTTTAGATTTTAATATTTCTTCGTACTGCTTAGTTCCAACTGGTATAATTTCAGTCTCCACATCAACTAATTCTCTTTGACTAGGTGGTTTTTCTGTTATGGGAAATGGTATAGTACTTATTTCTTGTACCACCTTTTTTACGCATTCTTCCTTAATTTCAACTGTCGGCATGTCTTTTTTTAGCACAGTTTCGTCGTACTGCGCACTAGTTTTTACCACTATTTCTTCTTTCTCAGAAGTTTTTATAGAAGGTATTGTAGTACTACCATATTTTTGTATACTTTGATACTCTGCTGAGCCAACGGGAATAATTTCACTTTCTATATCAACAAATACTCGAGGGGGTTTTTCAACTTTGGTGATTGAAAATGGTACAGCACATTCCTTTTGCACCGTAACTTTGGTAATTTTATCTTTAGATTCCTTGCTTGAATCTGGTTGTGACAGTGATGATGATATTTCTAATTTAGAGATTGACGATGATAATATTTCGTCCGTTTTCAATTGACTAGATATTGTTGTGTCTGATCCGTCTTTTTCCTTAGAAGAATCGTCTTCAAACTCAACGGTTTCTACTGTACTCTCTAGTGGAAAGTGTTCTGGAATTAATTCTTTTGGCTGGAATCGCATTTCGTGTGATCGTTTCATTTTTCCAACCATTTCCACATGTGAACTCTTATAATCATCATCTTCACCAGATATTTCCTCATCCTCACTTACGTCTTTTCTTTTCACAGCAGGCTCTTTTTCAGTTTCATGTAAAAACTGTTCTACGTACGTACTACTTTCTAGTAATTCTTCTTTTAGTTCATTCGCTGATGGTACTAGTGTTTCAGATGCATCTGAAATATCAATACTGGCTACATGACTAGAAGCATCAGAATCAAGACTTTTCATGCTATCTCTTGAAGCAAGAGAACTACCAGCTGTGTAGTAATCTTTGGATGTTCTCATTGACTGGGAAGATAAGTCATGACTTGTCAAAGCTGTTTCATAATCTGTGCCACTTTGAGCTGTCATCATAACATCAACATCAGATGATAGTGGTCTACTTTCCGAGTGTTCGAAACTGTGGTAATGACTCCCTCCGGAACTAGACCAACTTTCTATTTCAGAAGCAGATCGTCTATCACCTCGTACCAGTTGCGATTTTAAATGTTTTTGAGGCCGTAGCCTTACTTCAGAACTACTTCTAAATGAACTATCTTTTTCTGTTTCACTTTCTGTATCTAAAATAGAATGCGGTCCACTATCTGATTTTACCGAAATGTCGGCATCTAAAGGTGGACTAAATTCTTTTTGATGCACTGTATCTTTCTCTTCATCTGAAAAAGTTATTTCTTCTTGTGAACTAGCTTTCTGGGATACACTATCAGACCTACTACTGTCTAATGTTTTAGTTACTTTAACTTTTTCTATTTGGTCTTCTGAGTAATGAGGTTCTTCTTTTATAACTTCCGGCTTTTCAGGACTAATCAACATTTTGAATTGAAATTCAGAAGGTGACTGCTTGTATTTTATACTTCCATCATTTTTTTCACTAATTATTTCTACTTGAGCTGCCTCTAAAGACTGTTTGACTTCGTCAATAGTTTTTTCTAAAACAGATAAGTCAGTAAGCGGTGGTATAGATTTCGATAAGTTCATGTCCACTCTATCCGATTCAAGTTTAGTTCCATGAAACTCGGCAGAAGAAAAATCAGTATCATAACCACTACTGCAAATATCTTCTATACTTTTTTCTTTTAATAATTTTATTTCTTCTTTCTTGTGATCTGTACCAGTCAAAAAAGCTGAATCAGCTTCAGTAGAAAATTCAGATGGGTGCAATGTTTCTGCACTTACGGTTGAGTCAATGGATTTTTGTAAAGCTTCACCCTCATGGGATTCCAGAGATTTAATCATACATTCAGTATCGACACTTTCACCAGATTTCATCATGATGTCTTTGGATTCTATGCTCGTGTCTTCTGATATTTCAAAAGTTCCAGGAGACATATCGGACTTGCTAAACTTAGAATCTGCGATATCATTTTGTAAAAGCGTCTTCATTTCAACATGTTTTTCAGCATCTACAGATTTTTTTACTGAAGGTGTAGTGTCTAACATTTTCTCTTTTGATGTTTCACTTATTGACTGTATAGTTTGTATTTTATCAATAGAAATTTCTAAAGTTTGATCTTGTAACTGTTTTTCAATCAATGTAATGGGAGACTTGGTTGTCTTTTCTTTCTTTGGTGTTTCATACATTTTTTCATCATGGGGTAGATCAGGCACAATTTCAGATTCTGATTGAGTATCTTGACTACCAGTACGACTAAAACTACTTCTTATTGGAGAAGTAGATACTTTAATTTCCTTAATAAAATCAACTTCATATACTTCATCGTCTTTTTTAAAAGACTTTGACTTGCTTTTAGGACTGGATTCTGAAGAATCACGTCTATCCGCCATTTCACTTTTAAAACTTGGCGCATGAGAGGCATCAGAGCTTAAATCATCATGTTCTTTACTTTCTATAACCGATTCCTCTTTGTGGTGCTCTGTTTTCAAACTAACTACTTTACCTTTTTCAGATAGTTCAACACTTGATATAACCTCATCTTTTTCTATTATTCTTAAATTTGATTCAACATACGAAATTTTAGACTTTACATCTTCGTCTTCTTTAATATCTTGTAATTCACCTGGTTGAGTAAAATATTCTTTCCCCCACTGTTCGTGCGACAAATCTCTTTCTGATATTTTGATTTCATGTTTCTTCTTAATAGTGTCGTCTTTTAATGCAGTCATACGCTCTTCAGACTTTGTTTGTCTACCAGTATATAAGCCTTGCTCAGTAAATTCTCGTTCAACTTTGACAATGTCTGTATCATCTGTGCTTTTAAATATAGTTTTAGTTTCAACATCTGATCTTTTAGCTGATGCTTCGTGAGCCCTTTCCATTTTCTTTTGAGAAGTTTCCGTTTGATCACCGTCTTTGCGTACTGTTAGTTTTTCTTTGATTTCATGTTCTTGGCCTCTAAGTTCATGACTAGTCTCAGTTTTGATAACAAGTGAATCATCATCCGAAGATGACACCTGCTTGGTTTCTGAAAAATATTCTTGGCCTGATAATTTTCTAGTTTCTGTTTCTTTATGCGATAAGACAGTGCTATATTCGTTTGTTGTTCCAAATTTAGATATCATATCCGACATTGCTGTTTCGGGATCAATTTTTTCAAATTTCAGTTGGGAGCTATCAACAGTTTTATGAATAGAGGATGATGATGTAGAGGTTTCTATCCTTGATTCTGAATAAAAAGTATCAGATGACGTTGCTTGGTGCATTTCTTCCAATTTAACTGCAATTTGCTCCTTCTTGATTTGATCGATTACATCAATACCTTTTTTGATAGTTCGGTCTACTAATTCTATAGCACCACTAGTAATTGTAGGTTTGTCCACATTAACAAACGCCAAATTATCTGATAAATGCTTTATTGGTGATTTAGGTCTGCTGGCCGTGTCCACTACCAAAGATGCTTCAGTCAGATTGTCTGTAAGAAAGAAAATTACGTAGTTGAAATTTTTGCTTTTTCTTGAACAATGCGTAAAATAGCTAGAGTACGTCGATACAAAAATATCAGTTTTTGATACCATATTGTTAACAATTCTTGCTATATTTTTTTACATTAATAGTATATTCCACAAATAAAATTACATTAATTTTGTATTTATGTTTTTACAAAAAAATAGCTTGGTTAAAATTAATGTGTAACTCCTTAGCAACAAACGAGAATAAATTTAAAGTCTTAGGCGGAAGCATCTAAGCTTTAAGACAGTAAAATTTTGAAAATGCCAATTAAAATATAACGGTCTAATGATGAAAGCGGTGTATGATGGTGAGTATAGAAAAAACAAGAATAATTTAATATCAAAGCGAAACATTACTCAAAGGTGAAAAGTAATGATATGTCAAAATATTTAAAGTGGTTAATGATAACAGTAATAAAAATAAATTTTCCTTTAAGGTATTAAAAAAGCGACATTCATGAAATAAATATGATTTGTCCTCTGTGTCCACTTACCTAAAGCAACGCAAGGACTCCGCAAGAAAGAAAGTAAAATATACAGTGCTAACAAATATTGCTAGTATTCGTGATCACTATCCAGTTAAGACAATGTTTTCTTTTAATTTATATGCTATTTATCTTTTTCATTCAAGTAAATTACATTTTATAAAACATATATTGTATGTGAAATCAATACATGTAATTGTATGCAACACTATGTAAACCGCGAGGTAGTTCCGCTATTAACTAGTAGTGTATATAAATTATAACATGCAATATTTTGCATAAATAATATTGTGGCAAAACAAGGGTTTTCTAAATCGCACTAAAAATCCATGAGTAAAGTTTCGCTGTGAGTCTACTTTGCCACTACTTGATGATGAAAGCTTGATATTAATAGCATCGGTTCAATTTGATTAAGCATTTAATATTAATGATTAATTCTTATTAAAGTCAGTAATTTACGAATAAATTATATATTGTAATACTACATATTATCTTGTTATAAATTAAACGATTTTACAACACAAAAACAAATACATTGGGTAATGGGTAGTATTACAACATGTAGGTTAAGAATAAGAAGCTTGTAATTGCCTTTGGTTGGCAATATACCATTACAATTTTTTACCTAGAGGTGACGTGTATTTGTTCCCGTAAAAAATCTAGATGTTTATATGCGTTGAAATCTCGTAAAAAAACAAAGCTACCTAATCGGTACCTAAAGTTACTGCCTAAAAAAGGGAGAAAATTAACTTTAAATAGACGTTTTAATTTTGCAGTTATAAAATATCCGAACGACAAATGATTAAGAACTATAGTTACTAAGAAAATGATAAATGTGGGTAAGATAGCATATTTGACATGGGAAATCTCGGACATAACCTCCACTGTGCGCAATCGTCTAAATCAATATAAATATTTAATATCCGATCTTCATTCTTTTGGTAGCAATTGATCACCACGTTATCAAGACTCGAATTACTGTGCTAATGTAAGATAAATTAACCGATATTATTTGTAATGCCGGTAAAGCTATGGGAATAATTATTATCGACTTTCGGTTATGAAAATTCAGTTAAATAATAATAACTCATCAACAATAAAAAAAAACTGAAAAACATTTATTATTTATGGTCTAAGATAAGATAAGATATAATATAAATAATATAAAGATAAATATAAAATAAGATAAGATAACCTAGCTCGACCCACACCAAATTGATTTAAGAATGAAAACTATTTTATAATGAATTTAGTATATTAGAAAATACATTTAAATGGGTTGCTTAAAAAATCCTTGATAGAATATTTTTACTGTTGTTTCTTTCTAATATGAAATTTTTTTCACGACTTCAGGAATGAGACTTACAGAATGTGCAGAACTTGGGTTGTCTGTCATTTATCTGGTATGCCAGATATAAACAAATATTTTTAAGGCAGTTATTTTCACGGGGTTGGATAATAAAAAAAATATCTACCTACATTGTATTGCAAACACGTTTATATAAGGTTGCCTGCAAAAAAAAGGAAATTGTTTTTTTTTTAATTATTTAAAATTTTTTAGCCATGATTTTTTTAGCAGCCCATTTCAATAAAGTAAATTTATATTTCATTTATAAAACATGTTTCATTCAATTATCAGCTCGGTTGAGGTCAATGTAGGTTCGGATCTTCTACTATTATTCCTGCTGACAAGTTTATAATAATGTTTTGTTTCTTTTTCACAGTATATCAAGTTATGGCTGCTTTTTGAAGAGCATGAGTAAAACAGCATGTCATGAATATGAATTGTGTTAGATGTGTAGCGAAACGTTAATGTACGGACGGTAAATTGTAAATTGTTTTGTAGATTTCGCTAAAAGTACTTCGTCCGACCTGACTAATGCCCGAATGTACGTTCTTTCACAGGGTCCGAGAACAAACTACTAAAAGCAAAATTTAATTTTGAGTACCTCTTTCACTTTCATGTACAATAAAGTTGTAATTAATGCTAAAAAATATACGAGGCACGGTTGACTATTATTTTTTCTCGAGTGCATAAAAATAGATTTATCGCGTTGTAACAGAATTTTCATAACCATACATTTTGCACTTTTTTTACAGTAACTGTGGTTGTACTCAATGAGGTGGATTTGCTACTACAATTGATCAGCGTATAAGGATCATTATGAAATTTTGACTAATGTTGGTTTTAGTAAAATTTTACATCGACTTAAAATTTCAACAAAAAACTTACATACACATATCACGCATAAGATATAACCAAAACACTTTGTAGGTTTTACTTATTGTATGATGAACTTACAAAATATCATTTTGTGTGGGTGTGTGTTGCTTGTAACACTATGATCATATGTAAGAAATCTGAAGCTAAATCTACACATATAAAGCTGAGAATTCGGCACTAACCACTTTGATGAGCCTCAGTTTCACTGATGAGACTATCCCCTGCAGAGGACGCTCTAGGTGACTGACGATTCACATCCAGGAACGAAGAATCAGAACCTAAAACCAATAACATTTCTTTGATCACTTTAGTTTGATAGTACAATATCTCTTAATTACAGAAAGTTATAAATTCGATTGTATGTTTTGTTTATATTTGTTTGTATGTATGTTGGGAGATTACTTGGTTAATAAAAGATTTTCTTCTTCTTTCGTTCTTAAAACGTAAGGCGTTTTTTATTCAAAAGGTAGATCATAATTCCGAGGAGCCCCGATATTCATTTCTATATGATCCGATTTGTGGTTATTGAGTTATATTAAATAATGCATACATTTTCACGTCTTACGTCAAAAGTGCTATTGGAATGTTCTTAAAATTGATGTGGAACCAACTTGGAATCATTAGCTATCTTTTAAAAAAATATTTATCAAATCGTGACGATAGTAGTATACCACACAGGTAGTGAAATAATAATTGAAGTCGTTATTTTGTAGTTTTACTACACTTAGTAGTGGTAGTAGTAATACTACACTAGGTATTACTAGATGTATTTTTCATACATACTTACATATCTTCACGCCAAGTCCCTTACGGGGTAGGCAGAGAGTATCGAGTGCCAGACCTCACGATCCTGACAAACCTGTCTTGCTTCCTTCACATTCATAACCCTTTTCATACAAACACGCTGGTTTCGGAGACTCTTGACACCACCTTCGGATAATATCCGATTGATCTGATCGTGAAATGTCAGCCTTGGTCTCCCCGGGTACCTACATCCATCAACATTCGCATTGTATATCTGCTTTGTCAATCTTTGATCACAAAAAAAGAATAAAAAGTACTTTCGCGTAAATAAAAATACAAAAACTTGATTAAGTATTTAAAATCTTGTACACTTTTTAAAGCAGATATACAGTGCGAATGTGGATGGATGTAGGTACCCGGGGAGACCAAGGCTGACATTTCACGATCAGATCAATCGGATATTATCCGAGGGTGGTATCAAGAGTCTCCGAAACCGGCGTGTTTGTATGAAAAGGGTTATGAATGTGAAGGAAGCAAGACAGGTTTGTCAGGATCGTGAGCTCTGGCACTTGATACTCTCTGCCTACCCCGTAAGGGACATGGCGTGAAGATATGTATGTATGTATGTTGTAACGAAGTTACGCAGAGTTTATTTGTTAGAAAATACACATTAGCTATTTATTATTTATTCAAAGTATAGCTATTCCTAGTATAAACGTGGTATTATGAAATATCAGTTAGTTAGGTTATTTGTAAGGTCGTATAAGAATAACGCTAAGTCTCGGCAATACCATATAACTTCTTTTGACCTAAAGCTATTCTTGTTCTAGGTCAAGGTATTTGTTATAATTGTTTATAATATGAATACATATATTTTCAAATGCAAGGGATAGGCGGAGAGTATCGAGTGTTTAGTGACACGCCCTGTAGAGTAATTAACAGAAACTTATCTTACGTTAATATATACCACGAATAAATTATACCTTTTAGTTGTAGACCAGTCGGTTTTTCACCAGCACCATTTTCTGATCTTGATTTTTCTTTCATTGTCAAATCTACTGGCGATGACGGCGGTGTCTTTGTAAATTTTGAAGCGAGATCTGCATCGTAATTGCTTCGTTAACAACTACATATAAGTTATAATAATCGATACCATTTATAAATGCGAAAGTCTCTCTGTATGTTACGTTTTTATGGTAAAATTGCTGATGTTAAAATTTCATATGCATATGGTTAAAGACCCGAATTCAAACATAGGCTACACATTTTCCAATCAAAAATCTACTCTTAAAGGATTATAATAGGGATGAAAATTTGTTTGAAAATCCATACTACTCTGACAAAGTCACGGGTAAAAAGATAGTATATTATAAATAACAAAAGTTTATATCTATTAAAAATTTTGCTGGTTACTGGGACGTTTCAGAAACTAATTCATTTTTTGCCATAACTTCGCGTCTAAACAAATTTCGACTTGGCATTTTATTTAGCAGTAGTTGAAATTGAGGCCATGTTCATTAATAGTTTTTTAAAGATAGCAAATACCAAAATATAATATGTATATTACTGAAGAAAAGAAATTGTTCTTTGCTACGTAGCTACTACTTTATCACATAATTTTGAAAGACAACATACCATGTGTAACATGACTGGAATCAATCCTTATTTGGGCACCTTGGGATGAAATATCTTCTAGAAGATTAGAACATCTTCGATTTAACTCCTTCATATCTGGTATATCTGATTCTTCCTCTTCTTTAGAGTCAGCAGCATCTTCTCCGTCCTTTGAAGTGTCAATTTCCGACTTCTCTAGTTTGCTTCCATCTTTGACTAAATTATTTTCTTCTATTGATTCCGTTTTGATTTTGTCTAAAGAATAACTTTTTTCGTGGGATTTTTCTTCTTGTTCACTAAACACTTTACTTTCAGCCATCATAGACGTCTCTTGGGATGAACTAGTTGAAACTTGAATTATTTTAGAAAGAGATCTTTCTCCTTCAATAAATTCTTTGCTTATTGTTATACCGTCAGAAACATCAGATGCTAAAGTTTTAGATACATCTAAAGATGAATGGTCTTCAGAGAAGGTTTTTTCATCTATGGACCTTGAAGATTCCTTCACACTTTCAATAGATACCTTTGAAAAGTCTTTCGTTAGGTCAGCTGTAGAATCTTTTGATAATTCATTTGTAGCAAAATCTCTGGACGTATCCTTACTGTCGATTGAAGACTTTGAATAATCTTTTATCAAATCAATGGATTTTTTTGAAATATCTGGTGTAGCGCGATCGTCGATATGGTCATCAGCTCTAAAATCTTCTTTCGCATCAATAGATGTCTTAGAACCATCTTTGACTAAATCAGCTCCACTAATTTTTGATAAATCAGCTGAAGTTGCATCTTCTATTATTGATTTAGGCTCTTCGTCTGAAGATTTAGTTAAAGTTGATATTACAGTAGTTACCGACGATTCTGTTGTCGACTTAGACAATATATCACCTTTTAATAGGCTATCAACAAAAGTAGTCTTCTTTCCAAATTTACTGATAAATTTTTGATCATCTAACTCAGAATGCAAACTCGTACTGGGTGCAGAAGCTACACTCTTTAAAACACCTTCATCTGGTAAGACCGCTTCATCACCATATTTTCCTTCATCTTCAAATTCGCCCTTTTAGTAACATAGAAACATGTAGATTAGTCGCGACAGTTACAAATTTTACAAGATAAACGGGAAAAATGATTTAACCAACCTCTTTCTCTGGGAAGTCGTCTGCATCATCAAGTGAATCAGTCCGGAGTTTTTTGGCATCAAAACTTGTTGCAGGTAGTTTTCCATCCATATCTGAACTTGGTTCAATAATTTCTAATACTTTGGCTTTGTCCATTTCTGAAAAAATGATAACACTTTTTTTTAACAAATTTATGACTTACCCGTACCCGTACATTAAAAATTAACGTTATATTTGAGCTCAAAAAGTAATATTTAAAATAAAAATGTGTCTTTTTGATTTAATAATATTCAGTAAAAAGTTTAATAAAAATAATATGAAATATGACCAAATAACGTTCTTACGAAAACAGCTAGTTAGGACACATATATAACAATGAAATTGTTTATTGAAATTATTACCTGATTCAGAATCTGTATAAATTTGTTCTTCAACTTCTTCTGGAGAGCTTTGTACCGAAAATGTCCTAGCCTGTTTTTTCTTTGGCATAATCATTATTTCACCACTATCACGAGATAGCGATTTGATTAGTCCTGGTCTTTCTGTTCTTATATTTTCCTCTGACATTTTTGAAGATTGCTTCAAATCTTCTTTCGATTTATCTAAATATCCTTCAACAGTTACTACAGCTTCTTCAATAATTGAATCGACTGAAACTTCTCCTGCTAAATCTTGAGTTTGTGGTTGCTCAATCGCTGGTTCATCAGATGATACATCAATATCTTCAGATGCTTGTTTTATTATTATTTCAATGTTATCTGCCATTTGCTTCATAGCTGAATCTGATTTTTTTAAATCCATTTGCTCGGCTATATCTACATCAGACATATGCACAGACTTTGATTTCATAACTAGATCTTCTTCCGTTTCTATCTCTGATTCTGCGATTCTCTCCAGTGATATAGCAGGGCTGATACAAGAATGTCTTCTTTCATCTTTTTGGGGAACTTTAGCATCATACGACCTTTTTTCTAATTCAACGGAATCTTTTACTATGGTTTTTTCTATAGAAGGACTACGAGCTGAAGCAGCTACGCTTCCTTTTTGTAAAATATCATCAATAACCGGCTTTACTTGCTCCTTTGTTACATCATGGTCTTCCTTTAAGATGTCTTGAGAGACCATTTTTTTGTCATTCTTATCTAAATCGTCTTTAATAGTAAACTTGCCGAGAGTATCAGTTCTTATTTTACTGACATCAAATTTACTATGTTTCATCTTTATACATGGAACATCATTATCCAGTATGTCATCTCGTTCTAAGGACATAATTTTCTTCATTTTTGCTGCAAACAAATCATCAGATACATTAGATTGGGTTGGTTCTGTCGTTTGTTTATGTATAATGTTTTGCTTTGACTCGGTTGTAGAACTCACGATATATTCTTCCTGTCTTACGGATGACATGGATTCGGACACTTTTGTAGAGACAGTTTTTTCGCCTGACGGATATGTTGTAGTTTCAGTTACAGTTGTTCTTATTAGTTCATTTCCTGATGGATATTTAATAATTTCTTTTAAAGTTTCTACAGATATTATTTCACCAGATGTACCTGTTTTAGTTTGTGTATCAGTTGATGAAATTATTTCTGAGCTATCTTCTACTGCTTCTGTCTTTTTTCTAGGTTTATTTTGGTTAGAAACATCAACCTCTGAAATTATTTCCGACTTACTTAAAGATGAAATGGTTTCTGATACACTAGTGGATACCGATTTTTCCCCGGAAGGGTGGGTTGTAGATTTTGTAATGGTAGTTCTTACTATTTCACCACCAGAAGGATCTCTTGAAGTCTCTGTTAACGTTGTTGTTAGTATTTCTTCTCCAAATGAACCAATTGTTTTCTCTTCAACAATATTTTTCCTTATGTCAACATCTTTTTCTGTCATCACATCATTATCTCTAAATATTATTTTCTTTTCTAAATCTTTTTGATCTGTTTCTGTAAAATTCTCTGATTTGTTTTGAACAGATTCTACACTTTTCAAATTTAATGATTTTTGATCTACTTCTTCGTGTTCGACATAAGATTGTTTAATAGCAGGTGATGAAGTTTCTATAAACCTTTTAGCACAGGCCTCGCTGGTCTTAATATTAGTGTCTACTGCAATTGCTGGATCACATTTCTCAAAAATTGTTTCAGTTGGTTTCTTTTCTTCAATTAGTAGAGTTGTTTCTCTTTTCAATTGTTCTTCGCGTTCTTTTAATAAAAATTGAACACTTAAATCTCTATCTGTTAAGCTGAAACGAACAGAAAATTAATCCAAGTCATTATTGTGACTGTTTATATAAATATTGTTTATTTATTTTATTCGTACCTTACTTCTGATATATGGGGTAATTTATGTACATAATCAGAGACATGATCTTCTGGAAATCCTTCAACATCATCCAAAGAATCACCATGTGTCAATTTAGGTATTTTCGTTAGGTTGTCTCTTTTATCTAAAAGCATGAAAACATTATGTGTGTGTATTTATACATATGTAATCATTTTTTATTCAATATTAAGGAACTTCTAATTTCATACCTGGAGACAAAGTTTTAGCATCAGTCTCTTTTTTAGAGTCAAGTTTTCCTCTTGAAACTACATCTATATGTGTACCTTGAGTTCCAATATCATCTTCAGATTCTTCAAATGTATAATCTCTAGATTCTGTAAGACTGTGTGCGTCGGAAGGTCTTTTTTCATTAAGGTGTAATTCACCCAATGAGCCTGATTCGACAGATGTTACTGACTGGCGTTTTGTTAAGTCCTCTGAAAATATTTTAAGATAAAATATTTTGCAATTTTAGTTTTATAGTCAACACTATTTTAGTTTCACTGTCCTTGTGCCAATAACAAAAAAATATCACCTCTGAAGAAGATTTTTTGTTTACATTTTGTGCATTAAAACTATAGTAAGTTTGTAAGTTTGTAACTTACTATAAGTTTGTAAGTTTCATGGACACCTGGACTCATAAATACAACTCTACACAAAAGAAATTTAACTTCAGTACGTAAATATGCCCGGAAATTACACATATTACACATTAATGCCGTAGTACTATTAATTCATATGAATTCACATTTATATTTTTTATGTGACAAGACAAGGAACATACGCACGCCTTTCCTGATGGCAAAAGAACACCGTTTATAGACATCGTAGACTCTGTGGTGCCTATACCTTTTGCTGTTAAAATCGACTTGAGAAAAGTTATGGGTTTAAGGTCGACAGCTTTATTTTTGTGAAATTTTTTTCAATATTTGTAAGTATTAATAATACGTATTTATATTATCATTTATTTTTATGTTATAATCATAAGTAATTATTAGTAGTTTTACATAGTCTCTTACTATTTACACATATTTGTAGATAAAAAATATTCGAAATTCGAAAATAGAATCTTGTAGGTACTAACTGGCTTAACCTCTAAGATCGACCGTGGAACCCCTCGTGATCGACCGGTCGATCGCGATCGACCATTTGGGCAGCACTGTCGTAGACGTTATAGTTGCCTGAGTGCTATGCCTATGTTACCTATAAGCCGGAATATGACGGTATCAGCATGGTGACAGTAAAGTAGTGGATTCCTACTGGGTAAGTTTCAATTTTAAGTTATAATACAAACATGATATATCTTTCTCACTCGCTTATTTACTACATTTCATTATTTTTATAAATAATGTAGACTACAGTTACCTGTTGCGTGTCCTATCTGTGACTTGGGTTCGATTTTTTGAATTCCTTTGTCCATTTGTGTCTCAGTTGTTATGAATTCTTTTTGCTTCTGTTCAGATGTAAGATCGCTTTTTATGACTATTTCTTCAGACGATGATTTTTTGTCAGTTACAGCATCTTCGGAGCTAATTTTATCGGATATCCCTTCTGAAGATTTACGGTCTGAAATTTCCACTTCTCTACTACTTTCAGAGGAAATTTTATCAGAAGCTTCATCTTTGTCAAACGAGCGATCTATTTCTTCAGCCTCTGTTACAAATATATGGAATTCTTGTTTAGTTTTGGCAGTTTCTATATCCGATAAATCACTTAATTTGCTAATCGATATTGATTCTGTCCTCGAATGTCGTTTAGGAGTCATTTTTTTAAATATTACTTCAGGTTCATCGACTTGCGAAGTGCTTAAGTCAATGTCTTGTTTTTCAGAGTCTAATTTAGATGTAGTAACTGCTACACTTTCTTCGAATTTTTCATCTCCAAACGCACTACCGGAATCAGCTGTTCCTTCATATTCAGCACGTTCATCGAAATCAGAGGAAGAAATTTTGGCTTTCACATCCGACTGATCTGACTTAGAGGAATCAGCTTCCGAATGACGTCTAGAATCGGTGTGTTCAGAATCTTCTAACGAATCAGAATATATTCTTTTCGAGAAGAAACATTCTTGCACAGAATCATCTTCTGGGACAGTTTCTATGAATTGACGTGCTTTTGCGCTAATGACTGGAGTTTCTTTTGGTATAACCTAAAATTATAATTATTATTAATGTGGAAATATTTTTTTTATATTTATATAATATTATTATGTATTTTTTTACATTTAAGTATATAAATTAAAACAATACCTGTTCCGAGTCCTTGACTGAAGTTTGTAATACTGTGCTGTGTTCAGTTTCGTATCGTATAAATTCTTGAGTTTGGTACTTTGACTCACTGATCTTGTCTGCTGATGAGACAGGAGCTACACTGACCTCAGTTTGCTTTCCCTCTTTATCGATCAAACTTTCTGATGCTCGTTTATGCGCGGGGCTTAATCCTATTTGATCATCAAGATCAGAAAACTGTGATGCTTCATCTAACGAGTCACTTCTGTGTTTAGATTCTTTGGAATAAATCTACAAATATTCAAAATAATAAACATCAAATGTTTCAATAATATTGAAATACTTTCGCCCTGTAAATCTAAACTTGATATAAATAGTGTAGGTTAGCATTTCAATCTATTAGTTCAGTATTCAATAGATAGTATTTTTGACATTTTAATAAGAGAGTTCTACAATTAATGAAAAGCTTTGTATTATTTTGAGTTAAGCAACAAGTAAAACCTACGCATTTATAAAACAGATTGAAAGATGACAAGATATTAAATATGGATGTTAAAAAAATGCAAGATATTATATTTAAGGGGTCAAAGATTTTTGAACAAAAAATTTGAATAAAAAATGTGTGGAAATTTAACTTACTTTAGATTCTGTTTGAGAAACGTAACTAATATCTCTCTCCGTACTTGGTTGTAAGTCAACTAAAGAATCATCTTTTTCTGTGCCTGAGAGTAAAGGTGACTCTTGTGAAATCTTACGTGCCGCAAGATCACATTCTACAGATTCTGCATATATTTGTTTACAGGTGTCAGACTTGGCACTCGATATAGGTCTTTGGGTATCAACCTTAAACATAAAATTCTTTAAAATTAAAAAAAAAGAAATAATTACACACAATAATTGAAAAGCAAACTAATGATAAATCAATTTTACTAACTGTAAAAACAAAGTTATTCAACTGTATTGCCAGTTAACGAGCAATAATCAAATTATAACATACGTCATACTACTAACGAAAAGAGTGTCGAGTAGCAGCTGTAAGTGGCGCGCCTTTGCCGAGTGTTCTCAAAATTCATATCAATGAGGTAAGTGCCTTAACTGGCACAGAATTTTTGTGCTTGAAGGCGTAAGTCTTTCGAGTGGTTAAGCCATAGGGATGGCCATTTTTTGAAATACGAATATTTATTGGTGATTTACTTCTGCTTTTGTTAATATGATTCGAGTATTTTATTTTTAGGTAATTTAGTTATTAATGGTTATTAATTTTTGGAATCGGCTCAAAATTACGTATACTTAACATTACTTTAATAAATTTGTTACCAAGTTCTTCAAACATAGTTTATTTTATATAGTTTTTTGTCTTTATAACCTATTTTTCTCTCTCAATCTCAGTTTTAAGTTGCTTTTATAATGCTTTTATATAATTTTATAACTTAGGTGAGCTTGCTTTAGTGATAAACGAGTAAATAATATGCCTCAAAAATTACATGGGCTACATATTCTGGCCTATAAATCAGTCCTTCCTAATTTTGCTTCCTTTTAGGTTTTTTTTATTTCAATATGAAAGATACATATAACTTATTTTTAAAATCAGTGAAACACAACAACAACCAATCATTTTTCAAATTTATGTTTATTTTTTTCCTTTTTTTTTGTTTTAATGTATGTAATTAAAAACTAATAATTAAATTAGGTTACTTTGTAGAAAGCTATGCGTAGTCTTACTAAAGGAAAAAAATGTAAAGTCCGCTAAAGTGAGAACCTTTTCCGTTTTCACGTCAGTAGAAAAGTAACTAAAACAATGAAATAATCGGACACAAGTTTTAAAAAAATATTATATTTTTTTATACGAAAGTTATCAATATTGAAAATATTTCGTCTTGAAATTATTTTATAATGTCCTAATTTTTAACTTCTTTTGTTTTTTGTTCTTTGTTAAGGCGGATGTACGATAAAGCAACATTAAAATAATCCTAATTAAAATATATAAGAACTTGAGAAAGCGGATACTTACTTTGTCTTTTAGTGTCGTATCTTCAGCCGTTACAACTTTCTCTTCAAAAGTTTCAGTCAACTCTTCTTCACTAACTTTAGATCTTAATTCATCGGTCAATTGTTTTTCAATTCCTCTTCTAGCTGAAATTGTTCTATCTTCTTGTACTCCGTCATCTTTAGATTTTCTATCTCTGAAATCTAGGTCTTTTTTTATAGGAATTTTGCTTTCAAATTTATCGAGGTCCAATTTAAATTTTTTTTCTTTTTCTGCTTTAATAGTGGTTTGGGACTCAGTTTCTGTTTCTGAGTCGGTAGACTTCTTTAAAAATTCACTATCCTCTTCAGATGAAACTTGCACTAGAGTCGAATCAGTCCTAATGGTTTTAGAAAATGCTTTAGGTTTATCGTCATGCTTAATTCTAGAATCAAAGTGTTGTATCGTTTCTTTGACTGATTTTACAGTCTCCTGAGACTTTTCCATACTTACTGATATTTTTTGACTTACATGATCTTTGGTTTCCATGTTAGATAACTGTTTCGACTGATCTCTTATAAACGCTTGAGTATATTCAAGCCCTTGATCTTGTTCTAACGTATGCTTTTTTAAGGCTTCTTTCGTCAGTTTTACCGGTAGTGGTATTTTTGAAGTCGCAATTGGTACATCTTTGGATACTTTTACTTCAAATACATTGATTTTATCTTTTAAAGTTGCTTCAGCTATATCTTTCTCTTCACTTACTAACTCAGGCGATTTGTCACCATCGTCCATTTTTTCTTTAATCTTTGCACTATCTATTTCTTTTTGAGATATGGTTTCTTTAGTATGTACATCTACCTGTTTTTCTGTGAGCATAGTTGTCTCTGAAGACTCGACCGTGACAGATTTCCTTGGCGTGATTGTAACATTTGAAAAATCACCCGACGGAAATCTCATAGACTCATTTCTCATATGCCTTTGCAAGTGTTTTGGCGTTGGTTTAGCAGGAGAAGAAGGATCGAATTTCCTAAAAGGTTCAACTGTTCTCTCTGGTTTAATTTCTTTACTTTTTTCATCGACAATTTCTTCAGATTTTATTGTAGTTTCTTTTATTTCTTCGTTATCAACACTGTCAGGAGATGTTTTAGAACGTGTTCTTTCTAATTTTGGTTCCTTTTCTTTAACCTGGAGTAAAGAACTAATTAGTGGCAATAAATAAATAAATAAAATAAATTTCCCTGGATAAACTACGGAAATTGTAACAATCTAAAGTTAGAAAATTATCTGCTTGTGTTATGTCTGTGAATATACGCTTGTACTCTAACACCTCGACTAACGCGGTGGTAAATTTTTTGCACTAAATACATAACGGTATTAAGCACTATGTTACAAATAAGGTATTGTAATTTCATAATATAGGTAAAGTAATACATTTACCTGTTGTTCAATGTCTTGAAATTTCTTAATATCAGGCTTGATTTGAGTTTTTATTTCAATAATTTCTTCACGGATTTCTTTCTTTTGTTTTGAGGCGGGAATTTTACTAGAGCTCAATTTTTTCGTTATTTGCTCTTTCCTTTCAGCCACACTTCGTTTGACGTCTAAAAATAGTATTTAATGTAGAATCTTAAGTATTGTAAAAAAGTTATTGTTAAATAAAAATGCTTTTTAAATATATAAAGAAAGACCGAACCTTCATCTTCTTCACTTTCTTCACTAGGAGTAGGAGTTCTTTCTATTTCACTCTTATCAACTACAGATTTCTCTTCCGGTGAGTACTTAGCTTCATCTTGATCTAAATCTTCATGTCTTATACCATCCACAATTTGGTTATCATCGTAAATGCTCTCTTTAAGCTTGTTATCTTCATCAACTATGATTATTATTTTTTAACAAACAAATTAGATATGAAAAATGAGCAAGGAAAGGTAAAAACATATTTAAGATGAGAAATAGTTTCTAAAAAACAAAACATTCTAATGTGTACATGATGATAAGGGAAGGATGTTTGATCATTAAATAAAATAAGTTAATAAAGTTGAGAACTGGACTGAAAACTTTAATTAGGTGGTAAAATATAAATTGAGTTTGTTTTTTTATATAGGAAAAGTAAGAAATATTTCTTAATTTTCTATCAAATAAGAACAATTAAAACTTTATTTAGAATTGAAATTCTTTAATTAATCTTTTACAAATAATCAAACATCCTTTATATATGTTATTGGTATAAATGAAGGGATGATTTATCATCAGAAAGAGGATAGATAAAATGATATTGAGTTTATGAGTATTCATTTGTTATATTGAGTAATTATATTTTGGGCGACAATCAAAAACTAGCTAGTACCAAACAATTTACTAATTGAAAATATTATTTAACTAAACTAAGTAGTATTTATATTTAAATACCTTTATAAGCTTCAATCTCTTCGGATGCTTGTCTTTCTTGGTAGATATTTCGTTGGATCCGTCGTTCGTTTGTGACGTCGGATTGTGGGGCTATTATGTCATCTCTGCCGATGCGACATAATGCTAGTTCTAATGAATTATCTGCCAATACAAAATCACGTAAAGTTGAATACCGAAATGTGTTAGTAGTTACTAACATATTTCAGTACTCAACAGTTGTGTTGCTTGAGAAATATGAGGTTTTACTGTCTTTTTATTGACATAGTAGTTGATTATTTATTTCTAGTGATTATCATCTTTACTTCATCTTTTATTGCACACTAAACAAACGTCTTAACTAAATAGGTATATTTCTCATGTTTGGGACTCAAAAAAAAGTTTTGCAATATCTTTTTTCTTATTAGATATTCTTATTCTATGTTTTTAATTGTCGCAAAACTTGTAGCATTCTTTGATGAAAAAGTACAAGTTTGTAATAACTAAAATGATCTCTTTAAACTCAGTGGCTAACACAAATTAGCATAGGGTCGAAAAAAAGTCGTAATTTTTATTGAACCAAGACATCTCATGGGTCACTGAATCAGTTGAGAGTTGAGAATTATTTTACTAAGACAGTTATATGTTTTTTTAATGACTGACGTGTTGCCAACGTAGTGGTTTTGCCTGACAGGAAGGTACATGTTATATTCTACCCAATAGACTCGGCCTAATATGGGAAAAATATATTTGGATTATCTAAATGCGAACGTGATTGTAAACTCGTGCTGTACTGTTTATGTGAAATTACTGATCTTGGTTATAGCCATTTATTTATTTATATGTCATAATTTTAAAATAATATTATATATATCACTATCTCGAGTTTAATATGTACTGGAAAATGTAATTGCCTAAGGCACATTGTTAGTTATTGCCATAAAATATTTGTTACATTTTTCATTTCTTCCTTATTTAGTAAATTATCGATATCAACTCCTTAATCTTACGCACATCACTGCGGTGCTTCCTAAGTGTGCGAGATAGATTAATTCAAATTATTACCAAAGACCTCAGTATGCTATGAAATAGTATACCTTGAGCTTTAGTCCCAGATTGTGTTCTCCATAGCTTCAGCATGAGCTCCGCTTGTTCAGCAGCTGTGATGCGCTTCGCCTGTATCTGGTTGACAGTGGCCACACTCACTCCTAATTCATATGCGAGAGCTACCCAGTCTTTGCCCAGTAAATTGCAAATATCTTCTAATCTATAATTACAACAGGGACGTATTCAAAACTATGATAATATTAACATAAGTAGATAAATTAGAGCTTTTAGTAAAATTAAACATTTTGTACTTTATCTTTAGTAAGACCAAAGTACTATTAGAATTTTATTTAATGACACTGTAATATTGGAAAACTTGCAAATTAAAGTTATTGCTTAAATAACTCCGTTATCCTATTTTTACATCCTTTTTCACAGAAAATATAACGTCAACCAAAGAATGTGAGATGACAAAAAAATATGAAGTTACCTAGGATCACTCAATCGCTGTCTCCAGATAAACTCTTGTTCTGCAGTTCGTCTAGGTAAGGAGTCTACTGGCAGTGGCGAGGTTTTATCTGCCGGAATATCATCTGGCACCATTATATTAAGGACAGCGATCTGGAATAAAATAAGTTACAAATTATGTCAAATATTAGACTGAATTAGATAACAAACAATTGGACCGATTTATCTCAACATAAGAAATAGACATAAATAGACAAACCCGAACTCGGAAGTAGTAAGCAACGGTGTTGTGGTGCTTGAAGAGGGGTGTCAGAAAAAAGGACAGAATATCTCTGCAGGATTCCATCACCTTGCCTAATATGCTTTTACACAAACATACACACAAACACGCATATAGGCGGGTCCTGTAACACTTTAATCTGTAGTGCAACTTAGAAGATATAAAATTCTACTAGTTTAACTAATCGTAATTTTTATGGTCAAATTTTGACAACTAAGCTACCGTTAATTACTTTAAAACAGCAAGAAAAAAATAATTTTACCGGTGATGGTGAAGGCTCTCCTTTAGGAACCTTTGGATCCCTCATGAACTGACATCTGCAGATCGGTTCTAGATCCTGAGTCTTGATCATAACGGGGAAAGCGACCCGGTTTTCGCGGAAAGCTCTAAATGGTATGGAAAGCTGCTCTCCTGATTTTGCCACCGGTACCAAATTGCCACCAAATTCCAGGTAAACTGGTTTACCTTCGTGTACCTATAAATAAGAAATAGTGATACAAATAGTAAGGAGAGAATTCAACTGCCTAAGCAACTAAGTACGCGCACAAGTAACTTAAGTTTTTTTACGAAATAGGCGACAAAAGTATGCAAGTTAACTGACTATTATATCAATTTATTATATCAATATTAACAAACATATTTTATAAACAAAAGATAATACAAAAAAACTTAAAACTAAAGAAAACAAATAGAAAGGGCGGGGTTATTTTTATTGAAAGAAATTTCTTCCAGTCAACCTGTTAAAATAAAATAATTAAACTGTAAAAAGGAAAGCAAATTAATTATACTTAATACTCATACATACAAAACACGACATACACGAGTACTTTATTCAAAGAAAGCTTAAAAAACCGTTTGTAAGTAATCATTTAGAAGTTTGAAGATAAAATCAAGGGTTCCGCATTAACGGCTTTCACTAGAAAATCAGAACATTGTAGGAGTATTATTCAAATAGATTAAAAATCGTTTGCACTGAGTAGAAATGTTATTTTGAGAAGACACAAAAATATGTGTATGTGTTCTAAAACTGTATCTTAATTTGAGATCCTCTGTGGTCTTAGGGTGCTGGTGTTTAGCGTTCACAAGGTCTCGGATCAGATTACCGGGACGAACAACTCGAAACATGTTTTCCCAATTTTCTAATAAAAAACAACATTGCCCATTTGAAGTCAAGTTTGCCAACTATCATATTGAGGGACCTTTAGCTAATCGTGGGTAACCACGATATTGTTGTACCTATCGCCTCTATGGTCTAGAGGTCCGACGTCAGATTTGTCTTCTTGAGGTCCTGGATTCGATCTCTGGGTCGGGCGACGAAAAAAAATAGAGCATATGCATTCTAAATTTTCTAATAAAAAAATAAAGTTGCTCGGGATTGGATGTGTGCCTGGTTGGCGATAGGCTCGCCATCGATCACATTGTGGGACGTAGTGTCTTCGGCTAGTCGTGGACGCCGGGGTATCATTATTATAGTTATAAATCATACTATCTCTTCGAGGATACTAGAGTGAGATGCTCACGACTGTATACTGGATAGCACATATCTTTGACGAAAAAGTCTGGAATACTCGAGCGTATGTTCTAAAACAGTATCTTTATTAATTAAATTAAAAAGTTCGCTATGATTGAAACCTCAGGCAATGGTTAGCAAAGAATATAAATAACACTCACCTCAACATCCCGACTCTTAGCAACTTGTATAAATCGTTCAATACGTTCCAAGGCTTTGTCTTCTTTATCGTCAGTTACACAGAACATTCGTAATTGAGCCTGACATTCATCTGTTCGTTTTGCATATACTACAAATCTTGACATGAAAGGTACATGGATTGCTTCCCTGCAAAAAGTTAATTGTTCAGAGGAAAAACGTCATAAGAGATTTATTGTAAATATGACAAGATCAAAGTAGTTTACGTTAGATAGGGTTAAATTAATTTACATTCTAAAAATTGTTTGTATTAATAAATAATCATGTTATCAATAAAAAACAGTGTGTAAATAGTCAATAAATATTTAAAGTTACTAATTTGATTAAAACCTATTAAAATATTTGCACACCACAAGTTGGTATAATATGTTGGAACGCTTAAATAATTTTGTAACATCTTTGTAACACTCATATTCCGCAAATAAATATTTTTTCTGTTTTTCTTTTCTTTTCAAAAAGTACTGGTACATAAAATACATGAAATACTTATACAATCATAGCAGCTCAGTGTGAACATTCAAAATATTTATAAAGATCATGATGCAATAAACAAATATGGCTATGGCTATAACTATGACTAAGATTCCTTACTTCCTTAGAATGTTGTCATTTAGGGAGTTGCGCGCCATATCATATTTATATAGAATTACGTATATACCCTGTGTTGTCTGCCTCTGCATTCATCTGCCTTCCTGCCAGGCAGCTCGTAAAAGGTGAGCATAAGCTTACCTTCACTAACACCGTGACATCTTACTAGGTGGTAGAGATTTGTACCACCCGGATTGGTACCACCGCCTTACCTATTCCTGCCACCATAACGTCAGTGCTTACTGTTGACGTGTTCTGGTCTGGAGGGTAAGGTAGCCGGTAAACTTACTTTTGCTCGAGGCCTAACATTTCGGCCTCAGGTTGGAAACGCACCATTACCACCTTTGTGGTTCATAGCCGACGTGAATTTCTTACCATCAGGAAATCCGTCTGCGCGTTTGCCTTCCTATATCATAAAAAAGAAAATAATTTTAGAGCAGTTAAACTACACAAATGTGACTCCAATATCAATGCAATTTCATCTAGGCACACCAAATTAAAAATAACTTGAAAAACACTTGCCAGATGTTAATAAAATGTATATGGGGAAAATTTGTCGTTATTGCCGGAGTGACCGTGTTATAAACATACAAAAAACATAGGGAAGAATTGATAACATCCTTCTTTTTGGAGTTGGTTAAAAAATTGCCGTATGTCTTTGACTGTTTTGTCGTTTATCGAATTAATATCTCGAAACTTTGACTAATCAAGTATAGACTAATTAATGTGTCCATAGTGTGGTAGTTTCGAAGTTAAAGGTTTCAGAATTTCGTTTGTTTTTACAATTAGGCTTAATGTACTGAAATGATTTCGTACAATATAGCACAGAAATTGTTAAGTTATTTGTATAATAATAAATTTCTAAGAATTTTTGGCATTTAAACATTAAATTTTATAGAAAATATAAGATAAGAATATTCTTACCTGTAAAGTTCTGTTGCCATTTTTGTTGCATCTTCAATATGTCGACAATCAATAAGCCAATATCGAGCAGATACGGTTGTGGTAAACGAAACACAGTCATTAACAAACGTCAAAGGTGTATTCTCAGTAACATCTTCCCAATGTGCTCGATTTGTTCCTCCTAAAATATGTTTTTTAATATTATTTATGGAAATCAAATGATAGCAACTACTGAAATTAGAAAAACATGCCCTTAGGCGATTCTACTTTTCATATAAAAATACTTTTTCGATAATTTAAGCTTAACAGGCATTGGAGTCTATTTCGCAATTTTTGCCTGGAAATATTGCCTGATTGAAGTAATTCATGCAGTAAAGCTTAACCAGCCATTTCATTAAGTGTCCGAACAAACCAATATAACAATTAACTAATTCTACAAATTTTAGATGTCTTGTAAGTACAGACAATATTATGTAAATCTATTAGTAAAAACTTTTAAAATACTGTCAATATAAAGACACAGTGTTAAATCATACAAAAAGTAAGAAATTGGATAGATAGGTTAACCAAGAAAATGAAATTAAGATGTTCCAAAACGGCCTATAGCAGACACACAACAAGCAAAAAACGACACACCATAAAGAAATATTACCGTACCGTGTGTTTTCATTTTAATGGAAAAGTGGCGACAAACTTTGTGAATATCCTTCTAATTAAAGCTCTGTGCTTTATTTATAAAAAACAAAATTATAATTTTACTACACTTTCAAACCGAATAATGAATTCTGATTTTGATTTTGAAAAATAGATCTCTCGAAGGGTGATAAATTAAATCAGAATATGAGTTTTAATAAAAAATACAACAAAGTGACCAAATGACAAATATAAATATAATATATAAAAGATGAAAAAGGAAAATGAAACTGATAGGCCGTTTTGGAGAAGAAATTGGCTAATATAAGCAAAATAATAAAATTTTGATACATTGATATGGAATGATAATGATTAGTGTTGCACTGAGATTCGTTGTGTTTAACATCGTTATAGTTAATTCTTTCGTGCTTATATTCAATATAATATAATGTGCCATTATGAATTCAAAAATTATCTATTTTATATAGTTTAAACATATCGAACCACTTTGGTGATAATACTGTGCACATTTTGCTTAAAATTGTTTAATATATGATACAGTGTTTGTGAATTAACAAAGCAAGACTTTCAGCCCGTGCAAAGAGACAGAATAGTATGAAAAGCAAGATATGGAATAAGCATTCAAAGGAATGGTTAATAATGAAGTTGATATCTATACTACGTGTGATCTCTTATAAAGTATAGATATCAACAATGTATCGAATGAAGAAATCAAATCTATCAATATTAAAAGGGATAAACTAAAAAATGAAGTGAAACTTAAACCAATATTGATTTTGTCATATAGATTCGTATAGTATCTCTAGTTTTTTTACCTTCGAGAGATCTTTTGCGAAATACCCCTGTTGGTGAGCGTCGATAAGTTGGCAGCGGAATATTTGACGCCACACACGGTGAGCGTGCAACACACACAAACACACGAGAACAAAGACAATGTAGACACGCACAAACGCACAAATAGGGACACCGCCCTGTAGCTGCTCTGTGTATTTGCTATAAGCGCCGTTATTATTATATACCATTTGGGAACTTTTTCATTGACTGATTCTGACAAGATGGTGTTTTGTTTGTTGTGTTTAAGGCCAAGAAGGATAAAATGATAACTAAACTAGAATTTTCGTGCTCATATCATATTCTAAGTACCTTTAATACTAAGAGTATCATAAATTATCATTAGCTACTCTAATTAATGAATTAGAGAGAAAAATCTAGAGACAATAATATTTATAGAATGTTCTATGGCAATTTCCTATATTTACGCTATGCAACAGTTTTAATACTATATAATCTACCGATCCCAAATATTATCATTATCGAATGAGATAGTAATACAATGATATTTCATCTTTAAAAACTACACAGCGCAGGTAGTGTTGTAATGGAATATTGGAAAGAGTATTTGGTTTACTTATAAAATCTAGAACAACAGCCGAATACTTGAATAAGCTTTAGTTGTAGTTAGGTAATAACGTACTTACCGAATGTACGCAAAGCATTTTTGAGTTATCGATGTAACAAAAAGTAAGCAATACCCCATTGCAACACTTTATAAAGTAATATTAGCTACTAGAAACAGCATTTATATGTAATGAAATATTTTTACTAGCCGGTACTAATCATAGCTTAACTCTTTTTAAATTAAGTTTATTTCTAAAAAATAATGTTTGACAATATTCTTTTGTAGGATCTATATGCTTGAACGTGTTTTCAGTAGCTAATTTTTTTTGGAGTTTCGTAAGCTTATATAACAAAAGTGTACCTGATATAGAGCAAAGTAGTCTTAATGTTGGCGCTGACGATGTGCTATACTGATTGGTCATTCCTTGCGTGTGAGGTCTTGGAGCAGGCATACTTAACGTGATGGCTTTATGGAATTTTCTTCTTCTAGGTTCAACAGTCACTACAGGTGAAACTGCTACTCCTCGACCTAACAACTTAGCTGTTAGCTCCGAATCAATAATTTGAGCCTGAAAAACAATTTGCTTTTGTCATTTTGCTTATCAATAACGAGGTTTTGTTAAAATTTTAATTTAACTCTAAAGACCAAACGTAATTATTTGTACCATCATGCTCTCATTTACCATTTGACATTGAAGTAATAAACAAGTAAATGAACTTAGTAAAAATAAACATCACTTACCCACATAGCATGAAACTTTAACATTGCGCGTGAATTAATGTTGATGATGAAATTAACACGTTTAATGAAGTGTGTGCATTTAAAAATAATTAAAAAAATATATCAGGCTAAAGAGGTGCATAAAAAGCAAATAGGAAAAATTGAAATCACAAGATAGGCATTAGTTGATTGTCACGATCTTACAAAACTCTCAAAATTTCTCACACATGCGCTAAATTATACACACACGAATATAAAAAGCTTAAGGACAAACAGCTGCAACAAAAAAGTCATGCAATTCTCACGTTTGGTCTTTAGGAAGTAAGGTACCACATCTTACCAATCAGTAAACACAGTTTAAGCTTTTTCAGTACCCAATAAATTTAGCAGATGCCTTAAAAATACACTTAATTATAATTTTAATAGTCACTCCAAGTATTCCACACACCAAAAACATTATATCTAATAATACTAAAATATTATTTAATAACATTCTACTTAAATAAAATAAATTGTCCGCATGCCAAAGTCACCTAAAGACCAACAAGAGAGCACAGAACGTAGTTTTTGTCTCAAACGCTGTGTGAGAAAGATCCTTCTGGTGATTTCATATTTCCACTTCACTTAAATATTTAAAACAAAAACTATTACATTGAAAATCGTTTAATTCATTCCACATCTACATCGAAGTATTTTTAAGTGAGTACTAAATTTATTGGGTATAACATATTACTAGTGGAGTAACGTATATACTTTAGTTTGTAATTAACATTTACGCAAACATTTAACATAATCATGTATACTATGGTAACGATATGTAAACTAAACTTAATTAATTTAATTATCGATAGTTTATTTCTATCATCTATGAATAATTAAAACATTTTTTTTCTCTCAAAAATACATTAGTTCATATTTGTAACTGTATTACAT
Source organism: Calephelis virginiensis (assembly GCA_002245475.1). Classification (NCBI taxonomy): domain Eukaryota; kingdom Metazoa; phylum Arthropoda; class Insecta; order Lepidoptera; family Riodinidae; genus Calephelis; species Calephelis virginiensis. The sequence continues at coordinate 36,382 of NJDC01001646.1, read as the reverse complement.
ATTGATATTCATGATTTAAGATTATGATTATGGTTAAGAGAATGTTACATATACATGAGACTCAAGTCACGATTTGAGATCAATTAAGGAATAATGCATAGCTTTAAGTGATTACAAATTGCAAAAAACATATTATTCATAAAATTGATACATTATTTAGAATAGATGTATTATATTTTAAATCTCTGTATACATATGAACGATTATTGCTGATACCTATTTAGATGTAAATTACATTGGTAACATTGTCACATCAAATATTCTTTTTAATTTATACTTTTGTATTAAATAGTAGTAGATGTTTATTTAATTATTCAAGTTTTAGTAAGTTCTGATATTTTTTGCTATTTACTGAGCGAAAACTTATTTGATAGTATTAACATCACAACCACAAGCTGATTGAGACGAACGAAATGTTGATACACGGCTGGTGTTTATAAAATAATCTTCAATAAATATAGTCTACATTGTATAATTACCAGTAATATTATATGATGATATATTAAAACTATCATTTTACATTTTCAGAGCGTATTAATAAAAAAAATATTTATATCAGGTTTAATGAATTTGAAAATTCTATTTAAAGCTTAATACGTAATAGAGAAAGTTATATGATTACATGTTCGAATACCTCGTTAGATTGTTACTTCTATTTTGAAATATAAATGTACGAAATGTTATATGCAAAATACGAGTTCTTATTTCAATTTACAAAAAAAGTGTCAAATTATTTTAAATATTTGGCATCCAATTTGTACTTTTGATAAAAATGATATCGCCAGTCCCCTATTTTAAGAACACAAATCTTTGGCATTAAAACTTCCTTATTAAAACTCTTAATTCAACTTCACGAATTTTCGGTGACCGTTACAACTAACTTTGTTTTCACGAATTATTAGTCTTCGATGTAAGAAGACTAGCAATTTTTCGCTCCTAAATACTATATATCCAAATAAGAGGTAAGTTTCGTTAAGTAATAATAAATAAATGCTACCCGTGTGAGTTTAAAACACTTATCAAAATCAATATAATTCCGTCAAAACTTTAGTGTTATTTAAAGCGAAAGCTACATTCTTTTCTAAGAAAACACAAATGTTCTACAATTTTATTTATTAAATTTATTGGATTAATAATATATTTTGGTTTAAATTTAAATATTTTAATGATAAAATAAATATTTCTATAAAATAATTATTAAATTCAATTAATACTACGTATGGTAACTATAAAGCAATCCTTTAATTCGTTCTGAATTATTCTTTTACTTAAATATTTCGATACAAATCATAAGCTTCATTATTACCGACTTTGTCGTAGAAAACTATAATATTCACTTTAATTCCATTATACTATAATACTGTTACTTTTATCACACATCAAAAATATCTTAAAATTTTACGTATACTGTAGAAAAAGGTAATACTACCAAATTAAAGAGAACCGCTTTTTCTTAGACACATTATTGACAGTAATCTTTTTCAGATTCATATCCTTAACACCTTTACGGGGTTTGAATAGGTTTACCTGTAGGCCAACTTTGATTTTCTTTGTCAATGCTCCTTGAGGGAAAACGGCTTGAACTTGTGGCACGACAGAGCTGGATACCATGCCGCCTGGCAAAAGAAAATGTTCATAAAAAGATGTATTGTGATGGTAATTATTCAATCCACAATTAATTTATATAGCCATTTTACGATTAAAGAAGCTATCACATTCGCTGATTGCGTTTAGTTGTTTGCATGAAATGACACGAATTATTATTAATAATAATTTAATTAAATTATATCTATATAATATATAAGTATCTTATACTAGCTGAGCTGACAAACTTATCCTGTCCTAACTATGGATATTGATGCAATTTATTTAGAAACACTTGTGCTTTCCCCAATATATTTTATTATTTTTTATTTTTATGGTTTAGCCAACCGGTTTCGCTATACAAGCATCATCAGGGCTGCCCTGGTGCATCAAGAATGGAATTCCACCAAGCACCGATGATGAAAAGTATAGAATCTATGAATATTGACTTAATTTCATATGAAATGTTCATCCTGACAATAACTAACACAAATAAATAAGAAATAGTAAAATCGACCCAACCTTACAGGCGTAATTCGATGATCAAAGGGAATGGAATCCCTTTTATCACATAATGCGCACATCGAGCTGATTGACATTTCTTTTACCGTATGCTAATAGCCAATCACACTCAGGTCTGTTATTTTTCATCTATCAATAGGAGTAGTGGTAACTAATTAACCGGAATTCGGCTCTTATACATACATACATACATACATACATATCTTCACGCCAAGTCCCTTACGAGGTAGGCAGAGAGTATCGAGTGCCAGACCTCACGATCCTGACAAACCTGTCTTGCTTCCTTCACATTCATAACCCTTTTCATACAAACACGCCGGTTTCGGAGACTCTTGACACCACCCTCGGATAATATCCGATTGATCTGATCGTGAAATGTCAGCCTTGGTCTCCCCGGGTACCTACATCCATCCACATCCATGGCTCTTATAGCCACCACTAATTTAATCAATACTTTCACTTTGTTAAATGAAAGACCTGCCTTTGACAAAACAGATGTACATTACATTTATATTTCACGGTCAAATATTTGGGTATTATTTATGAATGTTTGTCCGATTCTGTGTACTATAGCTGGATTGGTGAAGAAAACAGCATTTAGTTGAAGCTTCTTTATTTTGTAGAGGAGTACAATCTTCTTAGCTTGCCTTTTTGAATGTAATTTACTAACAAAAAATGCGTTCTTTTATATGATTTTCTACGCTAGTATGCTTACAATGTGATTGGCTAGCCAATCAGAATACATTATATTGACCAATCACAAATTAGAACATAAATTTTACTTAAGGTACTAGCTGTCTTACGGTTGTACCTTACAGAGAGCCGCGGTCGCCTAAGAGACCCATCCAACGGGGTTGTACCGTATGGAGAGCCGCGGTCCTAAAACTTAATATTTTAATTCTACAAAGGGTACAGTGAGTCTTAATGTTATTTTTTAAAGACAAACGAAGTTACTGTTATACAATGCAATGATAAAGGCCTCTACTGTACGGGTTTAACACATAAAACTAAGAAAATAGACTACTTATTTTACCTAGTTATTCTTACATTAAAATATACATTTAAACACTTTTATACACTAAAAATTCGTCACAATTTACACATTTTAATTATCCCGCACAGATTCCAGCGTGTTACTTGTGTAAGAGGTTTGAAGTCCTATTTAGGCTAGGGTATTATTTAACAATGTTTGTCTTAAACCGGTGTATTTGTGTGATAAGAGTGTTGACTATGGGATAAGCTAGGCTGGATTATTATCCCCTCCAAAGGTGCTAGCCTTGTCGTGGTGGTGGGGGGGGGAGGTTAAGTAACTGGGGTCAGGCAGGGCCCCTATTCTTGCCGCCATAACATCAGCGCTTGCCGTTGACGTTATGGCGTGCCGTTCCGAAGGTAAGGTAGCCGGTAAACTTACATTTGCTCGAGGCCTTACATCCCGACCTCAGGTTGGCAACGCATCATTAGCGCCTTTGGTGTCTCTAGGCGGCGTAAATTTCTTACCATCAAGAAATCCGACTATTTGTTTGCCTTCCATTATCATAAAAAAATCAAAAAAATCGGGTACTATTTAAGAAAATTTGTGTAAACATATCTCTATCTCAACTCTTCATATCACATCATACACGCCGGGTGTACTCTTCATATCACATCATACACGCCGGGTGTATGATGTGATATGAAGAGTGTTTAGTATAAGACAAGCTAAGCAGATCTCAGATACTTGATGTTTTCTGCCCACGAGGGATGTGGCGTGAAAAAATGAATGTGTTAATATTTGCTTCTATGAAGTTACCTTCAGGTCCAATAGCATGAACTTCTTGGCGGATGCGGGATATTACTGCAAAGTACTGAGGGAAGTCATGGGTCAGGATACGAGTCACACGAGGTGCATCCCAACCCTTTTCTTCTTCATTCGTATCTGTTAGTAAAACATACAAATGTTTGAATCAATATAAATCGAAATCATTATCCAAAATAGTTTACTTTCAAATTGTTTTTCAGCACCTCGTTAATTTAGAATTTGCTAACATTTTTATTGATCTTTTGTAGGAGTTTTTTCTTTTAGACTGGGGTCGATAATTTTTGAAACCAAAAAAAAAATATAGTAGGATGGGACCCATTGAAAAACAAATTTTCATTTTTATGTGATTAGACAGCATACATGCATACACTTTTCGTAGTCAGAGAAAGCCGTTGCCTATAGATACGGATACCATCATATAGGTGCGTCGATGTCTTTTGACTATATTATTATATTATATATATATTATTATATTATATTGTATTTTGACTATATTGCATTCTAGTAGTAAGTCCGTTTAACGAGTAACGAAATGTTTCAATTATTTTAAAAACATGTGTGTATAAACGAATTTCTTTTTTATTTATGTTATATAAGTACTTTACTATTGTCTTTGGTTAGTTAGTAAAAGAAATATTAAATAAATAAATAAATAAAAGTATCTTCACGCCCATATCCCCGAAGAGGTCGGCAGAGGTACAACCAAGGCACCCACGACTAGCCGAAGACACTAAGTCCCACAATGTGATAAGTGGCAAGCCTATCGCCAACCGGGCACATTTCCAATCCCGACCAAATTTTTTTTTATTAGATTAATAATAAATAAATAATAATAAACAACCCTGGACAAGTTACACAAATTGAATCTAACCACAAAGTAATCAAATTATATGCTTGTGTTATGGGTGTCAGTCAACGATACTAATACATAGAAATACTTAAATAGATACCTGAATAAATTTAATAAACACCCAGACCCAGAAATGCAGACATCTATCATCATGTTCATCACACATATCTGCCCCCGTCGGGAATCGAACCCGAGCCTCGCGGTATGTCACAGGTAGGCGTCTATGCTAGCCACTCGACCAACGAGGCGGTCTATATTAGCTATATTGTCTAAATATGTATAAAAATAAATGACCTAGTTCTCAGTTTTACAGAATTTCAGCAAAATGTCCAAATTTTTAGCAGTTTGTTCCTTATGTTGGTCCGGGTCTGCTGAGTAAAATAGATGCCTTCCTGCTAGGCAGCTCGTAAGTGGCGAGCATATGTTAAATAGAACATAACCTACAAGACCATTGTTGGTCGAGTGCAGTGAAGCATCATGCCCGGGTTGGTCATCATCATCATTATCAAGCATCATTCATCATAATCCACCGCCTTACCTATTCTTGAGGCCAAAATGACTGTCATGTTCCGGTCTAATGGTAGCCGGAAGACATGACAATGACATACCTATAACATCTATGGTGTCTATAGGCCACGGGTACCTCTTACCACCAGGAGAGCCGTGTGCTTGTTCGCTGAACTCTGACATAAAAAAGCCAAAAAATATAAAAAAATATATACTTTAATATTTTTATTGAGAAATTCGTATCTAAAGACCAGTAGCTGTTGAAACCGCTACAGGACGGAAAAGACGGAAAGTCCTAAATTTTATTTCAGAAAATAAAAATAAGTACTGTAATTGTAAATATTGAGTAAACAAATAATAAAAAAGGTTAACCTACTCATACAAATTATGACGGAAAAGATCATAACCCTTACCTTCAATCTCCAAGGTTTCATGTAAAATATCTTGAACTACATCATCAGTTGCATCAGCATTATGTTCTCGCCAACTGGTACCATTATCAGAACGTAGAATAACTATCTCTCGTTCTTTGCCGCGTAAAGAGGCATAGTGGGGTACTTCTAATATGACTGGCCTGAAAATATTACAATGTATTTTAAGGAAAATAAATTTAAAACAAATTTAAGTTATTAATTTAATTCATTTTATAAAATGAAATAAATCAATAACCCCGTGAAATCCTATCTTAAATGTGGTTAAGAATCATCTCGATCATATCAGCTTTTAAACAAAAAAGTCACATCGAAATCGGTTCATCCACTTAAAAGTTATGATATCACAGACGGACAGATAGATATAGAAAATATAGCAAACTTTGTCCGTAGAGGATTAAAAATAAGAAAGTTGTTCGTGTCTCTATCGTCAAATAATCTCCTTTGCCTTCATAGGCTATAGAAATATGAATAAAATCTTGTTATTTGGAACTGCAGGTAAGGCTCAGAAAGAACTCAAATTTGTCGGCAAATTGCAATTAAAGTTTCAGTATCTTCACGCTCATATCTCCAAAGTGGTAGGCAGAGGCACATCCACTCACGATTAGCCGAAGACACTAAGTCCCACAATATGATAGGTGGCAAGCCTGTTGCCAACCGGGCATGTATCCAAACCCGAGCAACATCTTTTTTTTACAAAATAGGAAAAAAAATATTTTCTTTTTTTTGTTGCCCGACCGGGGATTCGAACCCGGGACTTTATGAAGTCAAGTCGAACTGCTGGACCGCTAGACCACAGATGTGATCAGGCAATAAACAGATTTCGTTTAAGCATTCGCTCAGAAAAAAAATGTGTAAATTACTTGTTCTTAACCTAGTACACAAATTATTCGTCGAAGAAAGCAGAATGAAATTTCTTACCCCAAAAACTTAGCAGCAACAGGACCAATTTCCAAGACTCTAGATGCAAGAGCCTCTCCTTCCATTAATGGTGGCATGTGGTTAATACGTGACGGTTTCAGATATCTGAAAAATTTAATTGAAGCTTTTAAATCACTAACAACATCAGCAAATTAACGATTGTACAAAAATGCTATTTACTTGACTGTGACTTGCTGAAAATTAATTTAAAATAAGCAATAGCTTCATTTGTACGTTCAATAATTGTATTAATGAAAAAAATGTTTAAAATTTGAATAATGTTAAAAACTGCAAAGGCTCCGAACTCCTTCTAAATAGGTTTTACTTTGTGAGGTGTGACGTCACTTAATAATCGATCATGATCGTCCGCGATTAAATTTATTAAACAAAATTGCTTTAAAAATAAACACTAAAACATTGCATGTAATTATTGTCAAGCTAAAAGCTCAAATATTTAACATAAATAATACTTTGCTGAAACACTCTAGGGTATTTTCCCTTTCACTAACACTTTTCTTTGCTATTAGTAGTCTGGTAATCACTGTAGCTTACATTCGTCAACCCTGGATTTGCCCTTAAACTTAGTAACTTTTAAATCAATGAAGAAAGCTACCTAACAGAATTTTTATAACATCTTGGGAAGAAAATCTGAAAAGACGTAAAGGTGATCATTGTAAAAGTTATGATGATGATAATGATCTATACCTGCACGTGATCCGTGTAGGCTGCTGCGCGGAGAGCGGCGGCACGATGACACGCACGCCTCCACCTCGACATCCTCGAAGAGCACCTCCCCGTGCGTCCACCAGGAATGACACCAGGAAACTGATGCATACAGTATTTAAATGTAGATATTTATACAAATATAGAATAGTTTTAAGGACGTCTGCATCACTTGTCGCAATTTAAGTGCTACGTTGAAATAAATTAATTAGGAGCAATACAAGTCTTCAACCTTTAACAAATATAAGTAACTGTAAGTATCTTCAGGCACGAAGGGTTATGTAAAAGTACAACAAGGGTAAAGGCAAAGGCATCATTCACGTTTATAAAGGTATTTTTAGTCCCACAATGAGAAAATCGGTAAACTTACCGCCAACAGTTATGCAATCCTGTGCGACGTTATATTCGAAAATTTAAAAAACACACCTATTTTATTTTTTCCTCCTGAGAATGGAAGCTGGGATCTCATGTGGTTACCACGAACGTCGAACTACTAGACCTCAGAGGCCATAATATATATTCTTACTCTTTTGAAACATATTTTTTGTGAGAAATAATAATTATGACAGCGCAAGTGGTTATCTTAGAAAATAAATTTGAAATACAGACAAAGTCGTAGACAAAATTTGTATTTTACGATATTACCAAGAGCATATAAGAAGATGGATTTTCTGAAAGTAAGCAATACACGTCGCAAATAGACATTTGTGGTAATGGTGTGTTGCCAATTGTATAAATTTGTTTGTCAGCTTCCTTACAGACCGCAACACAATAAAGTCAATGTATATCAACTGTATGTCGCAAAACTATATATAAGTATTTATACTTATTTACCTACTAGATGTTTACCTGCGACTTCTATAGTGTAGAATAGTTACAATTTTTATACAAAATTTCTTTCCAGGGTCCTTTAGAGTTTGATTATTAACAAAAAGCAGCGTAAGTTAAAACTAGGGTCTTTATCTATCCGCATATGAAATTTCATGAAAATTTGTCAAGCGTTTTAGCTGTGAAGCGTAACAGACAGACAGTCCGGTCCTTGCATTTATTAAAATATTAAAAGTATAAATAACACTTACAAAATGATAATATTATGTCAACGGCTATACCCGTTAAAATGACTTAGATCTCCCGCAGGATTCTGTTCAGATATTGGAATAAAGAGAACTAGCCCATGTCACATTAAAAACATAAAAACTACCTACAAGTGTTAGAAAAGACACTCACACAAACATGAGCATTGGCGTGGCCCCTAAGCGGTTTTCGCAGTGCTGTAGTTGCGAGTGCCGCGAAGAAAAGTGGTCTTAAGTAGATACAAGAATAAATTTAATAAACACCCAGACCCGGAAATGCAGACATCTAAATGTTCATCACACAAATGCCTGCCCCCGTCGGGAATCGAACCCGAGCCTCGCGGTTGGTCGGCGTAGTTAGGCGTGTACGCTAGTCACTCGACCAACGAGGCCGTCACGGTAAGTATGGACTTAGTTTCTACATTGTTCCATATTTGAACTGTGCCTAGCCTTCTTACTATCTCCACAGTTTTATATTTATAAGTTTAGTAGATATGAATACTTACTTTTTCCATTGCAGCTTTTTCCTTATTTTCAAAATCCAAGATGCATGCGCAACAATCAATAGTTAGTAAACACGTACTGTTCTGTAATTCATTGATAGCAATGAGTACACCATCTTATTATTATAGAAACAATAAGAAATATCTTAACGTCCACATTTCCGAAGAAGTAAGCAGAGGCACAACCACGGCACCCGACTAGCCGAAGACGCTATGTCTCACAATGTGATTCACAATCCCGGGCAATGTTACTTTTATTAGAAATATTATGTTTGTGATTTGTAAGAAAAATGAAAACACACATTTTCTATTTTTTTGTTGCCCGACCCAGGGATCGGACTCGGGATATCAAGTCCAATTACTACGACGGACCACTACACCATAGAGGCGATTATTTATTGGTTTGTCTTCCTTGGAGGGTTATTATTATGTTACTCATATTAGCTCATATAAATAATTATATTACTTAAATTATCATTAATATTAGAAAAAACGACGTGTGTGTGTGCAGAAGTGAAAAGTTGAATATTAACTTTGTGCATTTTTGATATTTTGGAATAGTTAGGGAATAATTTTGTACGAATTTCTTTAATTATCAGTATGAAAGTACTATAATTTATGTGGGAGAATACAATTATAGTTATTTACTGCGCTATCTTACACAACCATGACAACACGAACATTCGCGCAAGCGCCTTACGCCGTCTTATTCGCGCAAACGCCCTGTGCCGACTTACAAATTTTCGATCAGGTCACGTGTTCTGACGCGACGACGACGACGCAACGCCGCTAGAGAAGTTTTCACTTCAAAAATATTTGGATAGGTTTGATGGTATTACATTATATCGCAAATATACTCGTATAAATTGCTTGTTTGGCGATAAAGGCGGTCTTTTATACGAAACTAAGTCGATCTTCGCCGGGCTGTTTATATAGTGAAACGTAGCTATTTCAAAATAATTTCAGTATTTTAGAAAATTAATTAAAATTGATTTATTTGAAATCATGAACAAGTTATTTTCAATCATTTATTAATATATGATTTTACTGAATTTTTTTTAGGATATCGGAAAGCGAACAAGAAGACGGATTTCCTGATGGTTCCTGGATTAGGTGGAACTGGTGCGTTACCAACCTTAGGCCTAGGTGCTAGGCCTCGAGCAAAAGTAAGTTTACCGGCTACCTTACCCTCCGAACCGGTACACGACAACGGCAAGCGCTGACTCTGCGACGGCAGGAATAGGTAAGGCGGTGGTGCCAATCCGGACGAGTTGCTGTGAGACCCTACCATCTAGTCAGATGTCACAATATCTAGCAGTATCTGCTCGAACTTCGTGGAGTGCAGTCGAATCCTCCTGATGATGCTTCGGTTACATACATTACATAAACATACGTTGAGTTTTTAGGAGTGTGTGTATTGTGTAATAATTTTATTTTGATTTAGTTAATATGATTTTTTTCCTAGTTCCCTCACAGTTTAACTGAATAAAAGTATTTGATGTCTTTCTCCTGGTTCTAAGCTACCTACCCATCAATTTTCAGCTAAATCTGTTAAACAGTTCTTGAGTTATATATAGCACGACTTTCTTTTTATATAAAAATATGTTGATCCAGTAACTTTCCCTTCTAAAAATATACATAGCATGAGTGATGTTCCTTTGTAATCACGTTGATATAGGCTAGTCTGCAAAAAATCGGTTATTATGAAAGTTTTGAATTATAAATATTGCAAAGGGGATTAATATTATTTCGATGTTTTTATAGGCCGAGACAATACCATACTCTCCAAATAGCTACCATACGCTACAAACCAGGCGGAAAGATAAAACGCACGAAGGCGAACTTGTAGTACACATATTGTAGATAATGACAATGGCCTGGATCACAAAAATGGGCACTACCAACGTTCTGGAAGTAGAAAAAGAGATAGTCATGCTACCATTTCAGACGAATCGCTCGTAAGCTCTACTTAAAGATTGAATAGACATGAGCAATACAAACTTGGGTTGTGTAGGATCGACATTGTAGCAATATCCTTCCGGTGCCTGTGTAGTGCTGTAGCGGCTGATGCTCTTCACAACCACCTCCTGTTGGGGCTGGTACGGCATGCCGTTTACTGAACCTGATAAAAGTTTACAAAATTTTGAAAATAAACTCTTAAATATCTTACAATTTCTGTGATTCAGTGAATTGGATTTGGTGTAACTCCATCTATTTTTTTTTAACGTAAAATACCCTAGAACTGTTTCGGCATCTTCACAATTAATAATATAGCCCTGAGGACGCTGCAACAATCATGACGCAGGTGTTAGCATTTTGCCATTATTCAAGTTAATTAATTTGTATCTGTATGCAGAGCTACTTCCAAAAGACCGGCCAAATTTTAATTTAAAGAGTTGAGGCTGAAATGATACTGCATTTTAAATATTAATCCCCAAATTGTAATATTTACTTTTATGAACATTCATTTAAAACAGTCCGCTTTAATACTTCACATGTTGTCACGCTACGTCGTACCAAGTACGAGTCATGACGTTACCAACCTGTATAAGTTATTACACCATTTCGCAAAATAGGGTTTCAATCTTTCGAATTTAGTTGTAAGTCCTTATCAGTCATGTTAGAAAGGGAGTAAGCAGTAGCATCGTTACCTAAACTCATAACGTCCTATGAATAAACATAGACTAAATAAAGTACTCCAAGGTTCAACCTGGTATTACAGTCTTTATTATACTGTGATATAGACTATAGCAAAATCTAACTTTTTTCCTACTTTAGTCATTGTTTAATAATAAGAGCGATCGAGTGTAACGTTGTTAAAATCATAAATGTTAAATGCCAACGTACCTTGAGATATTTCCATAATATTCTTATGGCTCATAGCGGATTCCGTGCGCTCGTCTTTTGTGACATCAATCGGCAAAGAGTCATCACCCAGAGACTTCATGTCATCAGCGGTGAGATAGCGATAAGGCTGATCGTTGAGAATAGCGTCTTCACCTACAAATAGCATGTTAACATATGTTTATATAGTAATAACACATTTCTAACATAGAATGTATGATGCTTGATCAAAATCAGTCAAGTAGAAGCGAAGATATCTTGTAGATATTCAGTGATTTTAAATTGAATCAAAATCGGTTTAGTAATTTGGTCGTGGGAATTAATTAGACACATCTGTTTAATCACAGACACATCTGTCTGTTTATGTGACTTTCTTTTACATAAAATTAGAATAAATAAAAGTTATTGCTCGCTGATTAACTCACACCGTTATTTATTTTTATCTATGTAATAGAAACCTTAGAAAGAAGAAACAACCTACCTCCCTCCTCTTCGGAGTCGGACATAAATGTCTCCAACATAGTCTCCGGAGCCACCACCTTGTATTTATCCTGAGAAGCTGGAGCCAGGGATGGTTCGGATACCTCCTTCAGGGTTTCCATTACGGTCACATAGCCCAACTTCGAGGCAATGTCTAGTGGAGTTTGACCATTCTGTTAAAAAGTAAGTAGGGTTTAGTGGACAAGCCTACACTACTAACTACTAGTTTTATTTCCAAAAATGAGGGGGATTGCGTGCTAAACATATTTTATTTATGTATTTCTGGGTTTGAGCGTTTTTTAAGTTGATAACATTATTTCATTTATATATTAAATTATAAAGTATTAATTTAATAATACTAGCTTAAGCAAACTTTCGTCACTTTGAGAGCTGATTTTTGAAAAAAAAGTAGCATTTGTTTAAATTTGGGTCTTTGTCTAAATAATAATCGGTTCAGTGATTTAGTCATGAAAGTTTTTCAGACCTTCATTCAGACCAAACTTCAACAGACCTTCGCATGTATGATATTAGTATGGATATGTTTTTTTATGTAGTATCTGTGTCGATAACACTGTCACACCACAATATGCTTACTTTGTAGTTATATTCAATTTGTGTAATTTGGGCAGATATATTTATTTCTCTTTTATTTTCTCCCTGTTGGTCCAGATCCCCTTGTTCATTAGCCAGGGCTGGCAACCCATTATATACGAGCACAGTTTAAATGAATCATATACCATTGGTAGAGTTATATGCATAATCTTGTTTATATTACATTTTTAAAACTAACGTTTATGGCAAAAATCGCGAACAAGGATGTGGCTTACCTAATAGAAAGGTATAACCACAGCCTATAGGCTGTCTATATACACCATAGATGTTGTAGGTGCGTCGCTGTCCTGTGACCGGCCCTACCCTCCGAACCGGATCATGACAAAGTCATTATGCCTACATTGCCTGGGCAAGTTACTGCACAGCACTCTAAAGCCAGTGGTTAGTGTTCGTAATGACCCATTTCGCTTTGCTCGTCTTTTACGATTTGCCAGGCAGGATGTCAGACGGATCGTGGATAGGTAGGCTACACAAAGAGCCCGGACCAGCACGGGGAAAAACAAGCATGATTTTTAAACAAAATCATGTTTTCAATAATGAGAAAAAATCTGTCAATCTGCGTTCCTCTGTTTTTCTTCTTCTAAACCCATATTCAATCAATATTTAAAAGGTGACTATTTTGTCCAATTCACAGTGAGTGTTGAAAGAGCGAAAAGAAGGCCAATACCCCAATTGTTAAAAAAATACACGCCCTCTGAAATGTTTTCTTAAGGACAAGTGATTGGAGCAAATAAGTTTGTTTCTTAAGGCTTTAACATACCACTGTAGCGGCGTTAGCATCTGCCTTGTGTTCTAAAAGAATATTGACGATGTTGATGTGTCCTTGTTGAGCAGCGTGATGTAAGGCAGTGTAACTGTTGACAAATATTTACTATTTAACTAGCTGTCCCGGCGAATTTCGTTCCACCCGTTCAGTTTGTATGTGAAAAATTAAAATGTTATATTTCTAGTTTCCTCGCTGTTTTTTTCCTTTTTCTAATCTATCAAACCTTCCCTGGACTTGAACAAATAGTTCAAAACTGAATCAGCCAAATCGGTTCAGCCGTTCTTGAGTTTTGGCGAGACTAACGAACAGCTGTTGATTTTTATATACGAGTATATTCATGTAAGTATCTTCATGGTCCTATCCCCGAAGAGGTAGAAGTACAATCAGGATACCTACGATAAGGTGAAGAGTAAGTCTCACAATGTGATAGGGGCAAACATATAAACCCAGGTTACCTTATTCAACTTCACGCAACGTCATTTTTATCAGAAAATTGAAAAAAATACTTTTTATTTGTCTGTCAACACTGGACTACCTTTACTAGTAACCATAAATTAAACATCCTTTACCAGCATTTTCGAATGCAGCAAAACCTACCACAAACGTATTAGTACATTATAATTTTCTTCAGTATTCAAGTGGATTTCTATGGGCAATATTCATTTCGAATTTTCAAAGTATAATGTTTTAAAGGAATTTCAAATGTATGTACGGACCGCATACAAAAAAAAATAGATTGGAGATGGAATAAATTGGAGATTAGAACTTAATTGAACTAAACAAAAATGCCATAAACTTTAAAAATTGAAACTTACCCATGACTTGTTTGTGCCTTCACAGAGGCACCATTTTCCAACAAATACTTCACCATATTGGTTTGTCCGTAATGACTTGCGATATGCAACGGTGTGTAGCCACCCTTAGTGCAAATATCCACCTGTTTAAAAAATGTTTTTGCTAATAAATGTAGTAATAAAAAATGTATTCGCGGTTACGCTTATTATTTTTTTATGATAATGGAAGGCAGGCAAGAGACACCAAAGGTGGTAGTGGTGCGTCGCCAACCTGAGGACGGGATGTTAGGCCTCGAAAAAAAATAAGTTTACCGGCTATCTTACCCGGCCGGAATAAAATCATTGGACGTTATGGCGGCAGGAATAGTTAAGGCGGTGGTATCGATCCGGGCGAGCTACTGCGAAACTCTACCACCTAGCAGGGAATTACGTTTGTTGTTTAATTCTCTGACGGGACCCGTATAAATATCAGGCTAAAAGACCTATGACATTTTTGGCCTCCTAATTATCTCAATAAAAATATACCATAAAATCCACTGTGATGTGCAAGAAGAAAAAATTAGCTCATCATGGCGTTTGAAATATTAGTATAGATTTTATTTATTTATTTACATTTCTTGTTTGATATGCCTTTTTAAGAAAGGTAAACGGAAAGCTCTTCGTCTGAAGGTAATTGATCTTCGGTCTTTTTTATGAAACAGCATTTTTTATGAAAGGTCAACTGAAAGCGGTTCGTTTGGAAGTACTCGAAATTAATCTTCGGTTTTTTGAACAACTGCCATAACAAAGTCGGTTTTGGAAAATCAATCATGAAGCTCATACGCCAAAAAAAGTAAAAAATAACTGCAGACAAAGCTTACTGTTGTTTTCAGCATATACTTGGAAAAATTAGATATCTATTTCAGAAATATCCAGTACTTGGTTTTGATAAAACGAAAAAGCTAACCTTATGTTCTTAAGCTTAGACGTGTATAATAAACTGCATTTTCAATAGGATTATGATCACGATGATAAGAAAAGAGAGGTTAAATTACAACATCTTAAAGAAAAGAAGAGTACTAGAATTTAAAGTACAAACCTCTGCTCCATTCTTCACAAGTAACTGGGCAACAGGTACGCGGTCTTCTTGAGCAGCCAGGTGTAATGCTGCCAAGCCGTTCTTGCTTTGCTGGTCAACCTCTGCACCATGCTCTAATAATAAAGCGCACATTTCCGTGTGGCCCTGGATAAAACCAAAAATATAATATTAGACAGCTTTCTACCCGTATTATGCGCGGACTCTTTTGTAGAACTCTAAAAGAAATATTTTCCTACCGAGTAGTTTATAAAACTCAAACGTTGGTAGGTGTTGTCACTAGCACCATGACTATAACTAAGTGGGTGAGTTTTGCATTGATTTACCCGGATTTGTACCATAGCTTGCAACATCAGTGCTTGCTACTATCAAGTTCCAGCTAGTTAGTAATATAATAGTTAAGCTGATTCAGGAAGGAGTAGAAGAGATTTTATACTAGTCTCAGAGTGGCAACTGATTCTTTACATATTTGATGACGATAAACGACACATATTTGTTACAATCGAAAAATTCACAGACAGACAGCTATAAAAATGTTATGATAACAATCCAAAATAAGAAGAGTAGTAATGCTTTTATCTATGAACCAAATATTCATACATTTGATAAATAAGGACTTTGTTTTTTTATTTTAGCACGTCACTAAATAATTAGTATTCGAGTTTCAGATTGGCAACTGATTATTTATAAATTTATTGCCAATAAACAAAAAAATAACAATAAACAACATGTAATTATTACAATCAAAACATTCACAGGCTTTTTTGCTATAAAAATATTGTAATATTAATCCAAAATAATAAGTAGTGTTGCTTTTATTAATGCACCAGACACTCATACATTCGATGAATGACGAATTCCTTTTTTTATTACTGCACATCACTAGGTAATTAGGAGCAATAATGATGATCAAAAAACTGTTAACTATTACCTGTTGAGCAGCTAGATGTAAAGGAGTAAAGCCAGCCTTAGACTCAGCGTTGGTAAGAGCTCCATATTCAAGTAAAGTTGCAGCAGTCTCCATCTGATTCTTTCGGGATGCTATATGGAGGGGAGTGTGACCGTTCTTTGCAATCGCCTGTCAATAAAATAATAAATAAATATCTCTAGCGCAATGTGAAGAGGAGTATGACCTTTCTTTGCAACTTATGAACGCAAAATTCTATAAGTGTGATAAAATAATTTTAAATGCAGAAAAACGACGAAACGCTAACTTTAATTGAATCTGTGTTAGTCCGGGCTCCTTTGAAGAATGAACATCTTCTTTCCTGCCAGGCAGCTCGGAAAAGGCGAGCATAGCCTTACCGTCACTAACAGCGTGATATCTGACAAGGAGGTAGAGTTTTGCGGCGAATTGCCTCGCCTTACCTATTCCTGGTGCCGTAACGGTAGCGCTTGTTGTTGACGTGTTCCGGTTCCATAAATATATACTATAAATAATTTAATTTGATTCAAACTATTATATACTGATGTGGTATTAGTAGGAAGTGTCATAATATATCTAAGGATATTTATTCGTTTATTAGTCGTGTCGGCGAAATTCTTTCAGTTTGTATAGGAAAACTTGAAATGTTGTTTTTCATGGTATCACATCTTTTAAATCTTCTCTGGACCAAAAATCATTCAGAACCAAAATTTGCTTAATCGGCCCAGCTGTTCTCAAGTTTTAGTAAGACTAACGAGCAGCAATGGGTTTTTATATAATAAACGGTTAGGATATAGTTTTTGGTAAAATGCGATATTATTCTCGTATATTTGTAATTTTGTTTCCTATGGCATTTTTTTATTAAATGTATACACTTAATAAGTCCTCATAAATACGAAAGTTTGTTTATTTGTTACTTCTTCACGAAAGAACTGCTGAACCGATTTTCATGAAATTTGACATACACATAGAGGCTAACTTGGAATAACATATAGAATAGTTTTCATCCCGAAAAAATGTTCCTGAGGGACCATTAACCACGCAAGCAACGCTGCGGACAACAGCTAGTTGATTATAAAATGTTCAACACATGTGTTTTGCTAAGTTCAGATCTCAGCTTCAAATTGGCAACGCATCATAAATCTTATCATCAGGAAATCAGCTTATTTCCTTTCCAATCCCGTCTAAAAATATATCTTACCTTTGCATCAGCGCCTTTTTCAAGTAACGTGTTGGCTACCGCTTGTTGGTCATATTGAGCAGCTACATGAAGTGGCGTCATACCGTTCTTCCCAGCCTGATCAGGCGAAGCTCCATGGGCCAAAAGCAAATTCGCGACCTGATAACAACAGGATATAGTAAGCAGATCAACAAATAATATAATTTTAAATTTATACTGCCGGCACTTGGTGGAATTCTATGATATTAAAAACCTTAGTGTAAACCAGATTGTTATTATTCTAGGTACTGCAAATCTGAGTGATCATAAGCCGACAAAAACAAGGTAAAGTAAAATTATTCTTCAGGACAATCAAAAGAAGTAATACCAAACTTATAAAGAAATGAAACGAATGAAATTGACAAAGTTGTTCTCAAGTTATATCAACATGAAAGTTAGGAAAATGTTTATAAAAAAAAGTTAAACTCACCTTCAGATTACCATATTTTGCTGCTAGATGAAGAGCAGTGAAGCCTTTCTTTGTGGTAGCCGTCAAAGGCGCGTTATGCTCAATAAGGGCAGCTGCGACCTGGGCAGTAAATAAACTTGTAAGTTTTGAGTTAGTTCGGGTATCGTAAGAGAAGATTATTTGTCTATTAGTCCAACCTTACCATACATACACAACATTACGTCGATCTCAATCAATGACATTGTGATGTGAAAGAGGTGATAAAGTTTAAGATTCTACACATACAACCTCAAATGACACTCTGTTATCATCTTTAGAAAACATAGGAGCAAAATGTATCAGCAACGATTACGAAAACATAAAGCCACAATTCAGCAGAACTATTGCAAAGTGGACTTTTTGGAGAACTTCTTCTTTCTTCATTCATTCAGATTCATCACTAACCGATCATGATTATGATGTTTAGCAGCAATGAGTAACGCTTGTACTGGTTAACAATGATACTATAAATGACTATTATAGGTATAACAACTATAAATGACTATTGCAGCAGCAGTGCTGCTGCAATAGTCATTTATAGTAATAACATAAAAAAATTAATAATAATA
>NJDC01001646.1:0-11053 GCA_002245475.1 Calephelis virginiensis | reverse complement strand
AGAAGGCAGGTTAATAAAACTTATAAAAACCAAACTGCATCGTTATTGAAGTAAATGGTATTTTTAGTATATAATAAAAAAGTAATAAGTAAAGAAGAGCTCGGTAACGCCTGATTCAATAAAATACTAATTTTATAATTAAAATAATGTGTCGGTACTTCACCACCTAGAGGAATAATTTAAGTAACTGAATCACTGAATTATTCCGCTACTTAATACTGGGATTAATTTTTTTATGTTTTGATGGTACAAACATAAACATAAAATCACAATCTTTATTCAAAATATTTTGACCTTTATTGCTTTTTAATTTATTCGTTCATTATCCCCTTAACTAACTAGAAACACCAAAGACCATGAGCAATGGATAAGTATTTTTCATGAAGTTGCTTATTGCTATCAATCGCTATAATAAAAAAAACATTAAACTACTATTATCTAAACTTACCCCACTTTGCAGCAACGTGGAGAGGGCAGATGTTATGTTTAGCAGCACAGTTTACATCAGCACCCTTAGCCAGCAGTAATCGAGCTACAGCCTCGTTACCGTAGTGGGCAGCAATATGGAGTGGTGTGAATCCAGACTTTGATGTTACATCTGGATTGTGCTCGTTCTAGTGCAGAATATTTTGTTCAGTTAAAAATACCATTGTAATAAGGACATGTCGTTTATTAAATAGTATGATTTTACAAAGTCGAAACACCCTTCGACTAAATTAAATTGACAAAGAAAAGTCATTTGTCTCTTAAATCTTTGAAATTGTATATAACTGTTGTGTATCCAGGTGTCGTAATGCTTCAACCGTTCGCGAACATATTCGGTAACTGTAATTACTAATTCCAATTATCCAACGATTGTAGAGATAAGGCCATCTCTGGAAACTGCAAAACCTATCACAAACAGTTTTTAAAGATCGATTTTACACCACTAGCGTGTGGTGCATTGGTAACTTAAAAATAAGAATTTAATTTTGAAGCATGCTTTAAAGCAACGTAACAGGATTTGAACCAGCAACCATAATCATTTGCGCTGTCACTACTCCATTTACTGAGTTACGATTTATTATTATTATTAAGAGTTCGTGTAAGACCTACCCTGAGGATCACTGTGACCTAACTAGATCTATTGTGATCACAACTCTTACTCTTTAAGCTTAGATCAATATCGCAAGGCCGACAGTTTCTAAGAACTGTATAATGCTCTTGGGATTGATCAGCTAAAGATCTTGGGGATTTATTTAGTGCCCCCCCCCCCAGATGCTTACTTCTAGTCTGATTGAACGCAGGACAGTCGCAGAGGACGCGCATTGCCGTCTCTTCTGCTTCAAGGCAAGACCTGCAGTCAGATGTCTCTGCAAGGCTCATCCTGCTAAGGTGTTTGTTTAGCCCGAAGTGACCTATTATAGCTCGAACCAAGATCCTGAGCTCTTTCCGATGCATACTGATAGCAATAGAAGAAAATGTGGCGTTAAACCCTGCCACGAGTGCCTTTGCATTCTCTTGGCCCGTGGTTTTTTGCCAATTTGATATACTTTCTTGTTAAGTCCATTTATTGAGCAAGCTCCTTGAAATGCTTCTAGGGAGTTCCTTAGGAGTTCAGGGAGTTCCTCTGATCCCTTCCTAGCCAGCGCGTCTGGAGCCTCATTTCCTTTTATCCCAATGTGTCTGGGAACCCATGCAAGCGTTATTTTGTTGTTTTCGCCCAGCTCATTAAGGATTTGGCGCACTCCTCAGTAAGCTTAGAGTTAAATTCTATAGATTGCAGTGCCTTTAGAGCAGCCTGACTATCTGATAGAATCACAATATGCTTGTGAACATAGCAGCGGTTAAAGTTTTCTTGCACGCACGTCAGTATTGCGAAAATCTCTGCCTGCATACCGTAGCATAAAAGCCTAAACTTATATGCTTCTTTACTAATGGCCGTTGACAATACACACCCGCTCCGGCTTTTCCATCTTTCCATCCATCCATCAGTCCATCAGTGAACCATGTGATGTTCCCTGGCTTGATGGATTGCGGTACTCCAATAAGCCATTCCTCTCTGCTTGTTGGAGCAACATTATACAGCTTCTTAAATCCGTAGCTTGTTATCATAGTATCCGGTGGCATATCTATGATAGAGTAGCTTATGAGTTCATTATAAAGTGTCCTCATTGTCTAAGATTGCCAGCTGCGCTTTCCTCACTCCACAGCGCGGAGCATTGCGAGTTTTGCTTCCTTTTGCACATGAATGTGCAAAGGGTGCAAATTAAGAATTGCCTCTAGCGCTTGTGTGGGCGATGATCGTTTGGCGATGGTGAGTTACGATACTGCAAAAAATATATCGAATTTTCACTTCCTTATCATTTTTCTTTTTCCTTTCCTTTTTTTCCTACTTTATTAAGTACGTCAACATTATAAACATCAAATGGTTCCAATTGACGATCTAATGGATAAAATCGATTTGTATTTGTGTCTTAAAAGTGAATGCTGAATAATAATTTATCCCAAGCACTTAAAAAGTGCTCAAACTGATTACGAGTATTAGATACCTTTACACCATAAACATTAAATTAAACATTGACCTTAAAAAGAAGATCTCATAACTTAGCTCCAACATTTATTTTAAATTCCTAAAGTTAGGATCCTCATAAATTCTTGAACGTTCGGCTCAAGTTATAATGGGTCAGGGTCATGAAAGCCGTTACTTTGCCAATATTGTGTAATGTATGCGTGAAGCGGACTATTTCTGAATAAAACTTACAAGACATGAAATAGTATCCTTGGAAAAGTTCATTTAGATTAAGTCGTTTTTTATTAAAACGTTATTATTATATATTACTAGCTGCCTGTTCCGGCTTCGCTCGGATGGTAATTTTTTTTTCATAAATTGAGGTATAAGCTATCCTATCTTTCAAGTTGGATAAAACTGCACACGGTGTGCAAATTTGATTGAAATCTGATAAGTAGTTTAGGAGTCCATCGCGGACAAGCAACGTGACACGTAATTTATTTATATTAAGATTATCTAAGTAATATTAAAAAATATACATAAAAGTTTTTTGGTACAAAACATAGGTATATAGAAAGAATTACACTGCAGCTGTAGAAAGTTAAAACATAAATGGTACAATGCCAACTTGGGCAGAAATAAAAAAAAAACTGAATTTCATTCAGTTTTCCCGATTTTTTTGCCGTTGACAAGAGATAACCATGGTCACACCTGGACGTTAGACCTAATGTATACCTACCACGTGCCTACCATGTAGGGTGGGCCCCATGGCCCGAATTATGACATTGTCACGATTGGTGGCTAGAATATACTCACTCCTACCGTCATAAAGTTAGCGTCTAAAACTATTGGGTGTTGTATTATTCTGAAGGGTATACTTGCGCATTAAGCCTAATACTCCTGTCCTAGGACTGCGAAGCACCTGCAAAATTAGGAGACCCATACCGCTGTCTCATATTCTAAAATAAATATAGGGTAGAATATCCCTACCCGGGCAATCTGCACTACCCTTTACCACTGGTGGCTTTGTTGTTAATTATCTATTTAACGTATCTCGCATCCTTCGAACTTCTAGTTAGAAATACAGATAATTTATTATACAAAGAAGATCCAAAACCAATACGGGGAAACTTAGCATTTTATTATCTAATTTACAGGATTTTTTTATGATAATGGAAGGCAAATAAGCAGATGGATTTCCTGATGGTAAGAAATTCACGCCGCCTGGTTACCAAAAGGTACAGCACTAGTATTTAAATTATGTGTTTCAGTTTTTTACTCTTTTTACACTTTCTACTTTTATTTTTAAATTGGCTGACCTAATCTAAATTTGAGCGAAATAATTTATTATGTGTAATAATAACTCTATACAGATATTTTAAAATACATTCGGATTTCCGAAGCTTGACGCATTTTTGAAATAGTACTACTGTATTTGAATAATTCAGTAATTTAGATTATTTAACTAGCGATAAACAGGTTTCTCATACACCTTTTACAAAGAAATATGTAATTTACTATAAATGTTCTAGTTTAACTCACCTCCAGCAAAAGATTGGCAGCTTTAACATCGTCTTTCTTAGCAGCAATGTGTAATGCTGGAAGACGAACTCTTCCTCGAGTGTCAGCTTCGAGAAGTACAGCTACTACTTTCTCGTGACCTTGTTGCATTGCCACAGCAAGAGGTGTAAAACCATCCTGGATAAAAATCTTTGATCAATATCATCTCATACTTTTAACGGTATTATAAATGGCATCCTATATTGAATGCGTTATTTTCAAAGCATTTACAGTGAATTTTGCATAAATGGGTACGCTTCTTCTTCTTAAAAAATTAAATACTTTAACATAGTAAAAACTGCAATAAAACCGATTTCGGCTTTAATAAATATATTATCTATGTACACAAAAATCTTAGATTCCATCAATAGATCTCGACTTGGTAGCAATGGAAGTTATAGAAATACAGTATAAAAAAAGATAGGAGTCGAATATCTAACTAACCTCCTCCTTTTTAAATAGCCCTTAATAATGTCTTTAAAAGTTTTGGACTTAAAATGACGCCTTGAGGGACACCAACATCAAAAGTCTTAAAATGAAAGTTTCAAAAACATCAATTAGAAAGCATAATAAAGAAAGTTTTAATTTAAAATTTATATAATTCCTTTGAAAGTACCTCTGTGGCTAAGCTTTGGTTGGCGCCATTAGAAAGGAGAAACTTAACAACTCCATCGTGATTTTCTTGAGCAGCCATGTACAGAGGTGTAAAACCATTTTGTGATTGGATATTCACCTGTGAACAAAGTAATTATTTAAAAGAAATGTTTTTTGCATTTCAAGATTTTTTTAGCATTTTCGCCGCTGTAGTCTAGTGGTCTAGATATTGGACTTGACTTAATTAGGTCCCAGTTTCGATTCCCGGCTCGGGCAACAAAAAATTTAGTTTTTCCAAATTTTGGACTGGATATGTGCCCGGTTGGCGATAGGCTTGCCACCTATCACATTGTGGGACTTAGTGGCTTCGGCTAGACGTGGGTGCCCTAGTTGTGCCTCTGCCTAGCTCTTCGGTGATATGGGCTTGAAGATATTTTGTTTTTCTTAAATGCAAACCTTATTATCTAGTTATTCTCAACTGATGAGAAGTTCATACAATTTGTGGCTCTAAATTGCAATAGTTCAACTATTAATCAACTCTGTGGTCTAGTGGTCCAGCATTGAACTTGAATACAATAGATCCCAGATTGGACTTCTGGCTAAGGAAATAAAAGAAAATATGTCAATAGAATAATGAGATATTACTTAGTTTCATAAATATTAAAACGATCATAAAAGTTAAACCGCAATTTTCTACGATTAGCCACCGTTTTCGATGATGGCAACTATATGGCACTTCATTAGTCATATATACCGATAAATTAAGATACATTTAGTTTGCGCCGGGCTTGGTTTTTTTTTAGCATTCTCCTTTATAGTTCAATTAAGCTACTACTACGATTGTAATTAAAGTTTCACTTACTAATGAGCATATAATCTACAATATAATATAGGAAATAGAAAAAAAAAGTAGTATAGGAAATAGCTTGAAATATGTGATCAAGAGCCCAAGTCTTACGTAAAAAATACTCACTTGCGCGCCATTTTGTACAAGCAATCTTACAACTGCCTCCTGACCAGCTAGAGAAGCGATGTGCAAAGCAGTGTTTCCTTTCTTGGTAGCAGCATCGATTGCTGCTCCGCGCTGGAGAAGCTCTCGTACCACCTCCACATGGCCATCTTTCGATGCCAGGTGTATTGCGTTTAAGCCGTTCTGTGGACAAATGTTAATTTTATATATTTTATTTTCCGCCAGTGCTACTAATATGTACAGCACAAATATACACAAAACAATAAGTAAATAAAAATACACACTGGAAATATCATATTCTTTTCTCGAATCTAAGGTGTGGGGTAAATGATTGGCTCTTTGTGTGTTCATTAAATTCTATTAAAATAACTCAAAATAAACATGTTATAATCAACATCAGTTTTCATTTTAATATACATATACTTGATGTTTTGGCGAAGTTCCACCCGTTTAGTTTGTATAGGAAAAATTAAAATGTTGTTTTTCCTAGTTACCTCGCAGTTTTTCATTTTTTCTTATATTTTAAACCTTCCCTGGACTTTAACAAATAATTCAAAACCAAAATTAGCCTAAACGGTTCAGCCAACTTTAAGTTTTATCGAGACTAACGATCAGAAGTTGATTTGTATATAGATTTATTTATTTATAATTTAAATGTCCTTTTTGTATTATTACGATTTCCTTTAATGACATATTGTATTTGTGTAGACATATTGTACATAATTTTCATTTTTATGTATAAAGAATTGTCACTTTACCACTTTTCAGAGATCATTTAGCGGTGATTACGTCGCCTTCGTGTACCCTTTTTTTTCGTTAAATCCTCAAGGATGCCCGCCACTTTCGGGGGAAGTGACGGGTTATACTGGACTCTTACCGACTAAAACTTATTAAAAAAAGAGTGTTTCTTTATTCTTTGTTGCAGCCTTTTGCAAATCGTATATTTAACAAATATTTGTTACCATAACCTACTTGGCATCTCCGCATCCATTACTACAAAGTGTGCCAAATATGCAAGAAAGTAAGATGAGAGCGAGGCTTGACAAAGTTCAACTCTCTTTGCATGTTGGCTGCCATCCAAATGTAACAGATGGATAACTTAGAAAGTACATTTCATTGAAATTTGTCGATTCCCTTAGCAAGCCTATAGGTAGGCACATGCGCATAAGAGTCTATCTTTTTTTGAAGGAGCAATGTGTTAATAATATACATTTTTGGAACTTTACCGAACTTTTTGGGCAAGCCACTCTGCTTGCACTATTGATTGCACACTATTATAATGTATATATATGTATATATATACATATATATATACATTATAATAGTGTGTAAAAAATTTTGTTAGTGTAAAATTTTGGTAATTTTTTAAAAGGGCGAGTAATTGTTTAAGCCGAAGCAAACGTAAAAACAATAACAGCAAGAAATAACAATAAGAATGCCCTCGTTTGGATTCCTAAATTACAATGAGAGAATTAATTATTACGTAATTAATTATTTATTAATTAACATTACCAACAAAAGACTAAAAGCTTAGATAAGTTTTTGGAATTTTTCCTAGTAATGGTCAATTGTATTAATGATAGTTTGACGGACGCCCTTATGATGTCGTTTAAAGTTAGGAAACAAAACATTGTTCCTTCCATACAAGCTTCCATCGAACCGAAAAAATATCGTTTTTTTTGTCACGCAGGATTTAAAAAATGAATTGGTGTCTATAATTATAGAATACAATACAGTAACTATTTTTTGTGCACCAAATACAGAGAAATTACACACACACACACACACACACACACACACACACACAAACACACACACACACACACACACACACACACACACACATTGAATAAAAACTATTCCTATAAATAAATAGAGTAGATACCTACTTAGTACCTAATATCATAAATGCGAAAGTCTGTCAGTTACGCTTTAATATCTAAGCCACTTTACGTAATTGATGAAATTTGATATGCATATTATAGTAAGAGGGCCTAATACAATGTAGGCTTCTTTTTTTTTCTCAAAAAACAATCTCAAACGGATTGTAATTGGGAATGAAAGTTTGTATAAAGATCGTCGCTATTCTACTCTGACAAAGGCGAAAAAAGGAAGTAAAAGATATGGGGATTCAATATACAAGGAAATGAAAGAAAAGGTAGAGAGGTAGAGTCCTGGTGCATCGTTTTGTTCGTCTTGGCGGGGCACTCCCGTGTCCCTGATAAACTTTACCATCAACACATTTAAAAAACCTTCGGTGGAATGGTGGAAACGTGCCTTTTTTGCATTTAATTAAGTCAAAATATAGAATAAAAGATGAATGACCCAAACTTATTTAACAGCCTAATTAAGTTACTTGCGTAATTCATTACTTACCTCGCTCGTGACGTTCAAAATTGATATTGATTGATTGTTCAAATGATATTAACAATTTATCTAGCTTAAGATACTAGTTAACTTGTTACTGGTACTTATCATGCTTTACTACTTTTAGGTCGGTGAATAAAAATATTATAATAATGCACCTGCATAATATATAAAAAAAAAACAGTAAAAACTTCTTGTGATACATTATAAAAGTAATGTTTTAAATCGGGTCTGCAAGACATAGTTGCGACATAGACATAGGTGGGAGCGAGTTTGTAAGAAGATTAGTTAGACTTCTTCTCAACACTTTTTACAATTGTACGAATATTATTATATTCTATATAAGTTATTTTTACATTATCTTTATATATATCATTCTTGTGTTCGTGTGTTTGTCACTGAACTGCTTCTGGACGACTGGACGGATTTTGATGAATTTTTTTGTGTGTATTCAAGGGAGTTCAAAAATGGTTTAGATTCACAATTTGGTCTCCTGGAAAATGTTTTTTTAATTACTTTTTAATAATAAGTAGTTGTTGATTTTGGAATGTTTCACATTGGATCCGACAGATTGCGCTACTATCGAAGCATTAATGTCAAGCGATACAAAGTTTGCTAGGTCAGCTAGTTACTATATATTATCTATACGTTAAACTTTAATTACACTTTTACATACTCATTGTTCAAATTTTCCGCATACCAAACTCATGCACGAGAAAACCTCATGCCTACATTTACATACCGAATACACCAAGCCGGACCGAGACGCGTGCATTTATTTTCTTACTAGCTTTTCTCGTACGACTTCGTCGGCGTAGAATACTTACGATTTTCTTCATCATCCCCTATTATAGTCCTTTGAGGATACATTGTTTTAAAAAAATAGCCTTTGTTTGAACTCGGATCTTATGCTATATGGATGTCAAATTACATCAAATTCGGTTTTGCGTTTTAGCTGTGAAAGAGCAACAGTCAGACTTTCGCATTTATAATATTAGTATATGAATACGCTGTAGGTCCTTGGCCAATTTAAAATTTATGGAATTTCATAATATGCATCCGTCTAACATATTAATCAATCAACCGATAGTAGTGTTATACGTAATTCTGTTTGTTATAGGCTAATATTAATTACCTATCCACATGTAAGGATAGGCCTTCTAAAATTTTGTTGCTAAGTTAGTTTTTGAAAAATGAAAAATGACAGAGGTTGCCTGGTAACTGGTCTAAAGTAGAAATATCTTTTATCTTAGACAGGTTAATGTTCAGCAGAAAGTTTACTATCCTAACCTCAAACAAACCCTCGACGGCAAAGAAGGGATGTTGCAACTTGCCCGTATAGGTGCGTGTGATTGTGTATGTATTTGTCTGTGATAACATTTTTCTCAACGAATAAACCGATTTCGATAAGTTTTTTTTTTGAAAGCTGACCTGATCAACATATTTCTTAGCTACTGTTTGATGATTTTTTTCTTATTTTGGGATTATTTAAAACCAGAAAATTATAGCTTACATTTCTTCCAACCACGTAAACACGATATTATTTATACAACAATTAGCTTTTTTGCGTTGTACTTTAATAAAATTTTGGCTATGACATGTCTGAAAGCCAGACTACATTTCTGCACAAGGTCGCATATTTTTCACACGATGTCGTCCTGGTATTTTACTGCAATCACCCCGCATTTTTGCCGTCTCACATTCGTGACGAAATCGCGTGTTTAGACTCGATTCTAGTTAATAGCTTTACAGGAAAATAGCTCTATTTGCGATTGATATAACGCATATTTCAGAATACGTGACAAAGTATTATTAAGATCGGTCTAATTAAATTATACAATGCAGTAAACCTATTTTATTTAATAGTAAAAGCCTAAGTTATGTCTGAAATTAAATTGCTACGCGTACTTTGTACTTGTTGTATAATAGGACTTTAAAGTAGATTCAAACGAGCGAACCATCACACACAACCTACAATCACCTAAAGACAATGGCTAGCTGCTTATTTTAACTCTTAAAAATAGATAGTTTTAATTACTAACTGACATAAAGCTACAAGTAACCTAAACTTGTTATGGTAAGTAGTAGATTTGGCGTTAAAAAAAGAACACTTAAATATTTTTGCAACTGCTCAAAATATGTTATCAGTATTGCTGTTGCCCATTTTAGACCAAACTTTTTTTTTGAATAGCTATGTTTAATATATATATTTCTCTCCTCTACAGTTTTCGTAAATACGAGTATAGGTTTTAATTAGGTGGTAGAGTTTCGCAGCGTCTCTTCCGGATTGGTACATACATAAATATCTTCACGCCAAGTCCTTTACGGGGAGGCAGAGAGTATCGAGTGCCAGACCTCACGATCCCGACAAACCTGTCTTGCTTCCTTCACATTCATTACCCTTTTCATACAAACACGCCGGTTTCGGAGACTCTTGACACCACTCTCAGATAATATCCGATTGATCTGATCGTGAAATCGTGGTATCTACATCCATCCACATTCGCATTGTATATCTGCTTTGCAAATCTTTCATCTGTCATTCTTTCCACATAACCAAACCAGCGGACCATGCCCTTTCGCATTTTAACACCAACACTTTCTTACAATCCCACTCTTGCGGTCCGCACTAATGCGGTCAGTGAGCGTTACACCACAGATTTTCCGTAGTGTTCTCGTTTCGACCGCATTTATCCTACTTTCATGCTCTTTCTGACATACCCAACTCTCGCTTCCATACAATAACGTTGGGATAAGCACAGAATTATGCAAAGCGAGTCTAGCTTTTTGACTCAAAACCTCGTTTTGGAATAGCTAACCCAACGCTCCATTCCCTGCTTTCACACTATTCCCTGTACTCACTCTCCTCTCTACATCCGCGGTGTACCATCCCTGCTAAAAGCACAACCAAGATATACAATTTCATCACTTGTTCCAGCACTACATCATCAACCAAAACTCTTACATCTGTTCTGGCTACGTCTCTTTCAAACACCACTATTTTGGTTTTCATCGCATTCAAATGTAAGCCCTTTTCTTGACAATCTCCTTCCATAACTGTGACCAGTGTT
>NJDC01001645.1:197296-213869 GCA_002245475.1 Calephelis virginiensis | reverse complement strand
CCTATTTACATTTTAATAAGCATTTTATTTATTTATGAACATAAGTTTCATAATTTGTTATAAATTAATTTAAAGGTAGATTAATTTTTAGTCCTATCTACCGTACACTACCAGAAGTTACGATGCCACACAGACGCACGCAAAAACATAATATTATACTTATAACACCCCTCTTTTTTGTCGGTGACTAAAAATAAGTCAATTTTCCTGGAAAAAAATACTTATAAAACACGAAATTCAAATTTTAGGTTGGACTTAGTTAGTTTTCAAGTATAGGATAATGTTAAATTTGTCTAAAAAATATTTCTTATTTAATTATTATATTCGCTTGAATTTTATGTTTAGGTAGGAGTACCTATCGATTACCGACGGCGGCAGGCATTTGTGTGATAAATATTTAGATGTCTGCATTTCCGGGTCTGGGTGTTGATTAAATTTGTTCTAGTATCTATTTAAGTATTTCTATGTATTGGAATCGTTGACTAACACCCATAACACAATCATATAATTTATTTACTTTGGGGTTAGATTCAATTTGTGTAACTTGTCCAGGGATATTTATGTAATTAAACATTTCAGGATTTTCTACTCGGAATTTGACCCACCGTGTAAATCTTAATTCTTTTAAAAGACATAAAAAGATACATATTTTAGATCTTGAACTTGGCTATCATATCACAATTGCGTTTTCGATGGGCCACATGTAGAGGCGTACCTCCATTGCTGGCCCACTCGGCCCACTGCCTTCCATGTGCGGACGGAATATCGACAACGCGGCCACATTGGATCGCAAGCCGCCAGCCTATATGACAACCACCCTCTACACGATGGCCCATGGTAGTAGACCACTATAATGATACATCGTGTAGTGCATTCAAAGCATGTAGGAACAAACTAAATCGTTTAAAAAAGAGTTCAGGGTATTTAGAATTTAAGACCCCTCTTTGGTATTATTGTATTCTCTTTGCAAATCACAATCATTTGATCGTTAACGTTATTCTTTTACTGGGGTGACTATAACGTACACGCGAACCATAGATACGCTTCGGGGTGACGTCATGGCCAAGAGCATGCCGCACTAATCATTATGTACGTAAATCCAAATACTTTGGTTGCTATGGAGTTTGTTTTGAACACAAATAAATACTTGTTACCACAAACTTGTCACATTTTCTAATGTAACATCAAGTAACATTTTTGTTAATTACAGGTAAAGGTCCTGTATTATTATACTCTTTGGTTTATTAGTTTCTATCCTATGTTATTATAAATTGTGGTTCTATTAAAAAACATGAGTTTTAACCTTGACGATCCACTAGCAGGTATATTGAGTGATGGCAGCGATGACAGTTTTTTTGATGATGATATCTTAGGGAAGAAGAAACCACAGAAGAAGGGCGCTACTGCCAATGAAAAGAAAAATGCACTTTTTGACTTGGGTGAGAGCTCTGAAGTAAAAGGAAATAATGCACCATTATCTTCACAAAGTGCAGAAAAATCTAAAAATGATAATTCTAGTCATACTTTTGAAACAAAACAGGAGCTTTACAAACCAATATCCCCTGCTTTGTCAAAACAAAATAATCGTAAAGATTCTTTAAAATTTGAGAAAAATGATTCAAAAGCCAAACTGCTAAGTAAGGAGACTGTAGGAAAGTCACCGGCTAAAAGCAAAGTTACTACCAGCGTTGATAGGTTAGATTTGTTAGATGAATTACCTATTGAAAGCAAAAAAGATGCAGCAAAACCGTCAGATCGTGGTAAGAACTCACAATCTTTACTAGATGATATACTTGGAGCACCTTCAACGAAGGCAAGTGGTTTAAAAGGAACCAAAAGTCAAAATTTTGATTTAGATTCAATTTTGGGTAAATCGGACTCAAAACCAACTCTTCCATCAAATAAGAAAGAAGCTATTAAGAAAACGGAAGAAATGATCAAGAAAACCGTTACAAAAAACGTGCCTCAAACTAAAAAAGCCAGTAGCGAAGACTGGCTTGGTATTTTTAAAGACAAAGACGAGGAGAGCGAGAACGATGACAATAAAATGCCTGCCTGGTTAGGTGGGGGGGAATCGAAAAAAAAGAAAACTTCAAAGGAAACTGAAACGTTCAAAAGCCAACAGACATCAAAACAAGACACTAACCAAGGACAAGAGAACGTAGAAAAAATAGACAATCAAATTAAAATTGAGACAGAATTTCCAGAATTTTCCAAGGTTGTTGCTGCTCCTCAAAATTTAGAAATAACAGAACAAGACGTAACATTAGAAGGGGCAGCGCTGTGCTTGCAACAACAGGAGTCGCAATTGATGGTTGCTTTGCAGCTGAAAGCACAGGATGAGAAATTAGCAGCTATGCAGAGTAAGTTCTATTCCGGTCTCAAGAATCTGCTTTTTATTAGCACTATGTCCTAAGCAAAAAATCAGATCTGTAGGGTACTCTTGAAGTTCGATTCACGCAATATTGGAAATTAGAATCGAGTATGTCATTTTAGGTACCTACTCTTGAACACAATACTGGCGAAATATTACATTTAGTTAATATTTAAAAATAAAATATTTTATCGGATTCGTTAAATTTCTTTATAACTAAATGTTAATAATCCTCTAGTATTGTGTTCATCAGCACCTTAAACGGCATACGAATCCAATTTCCAATTCGCAGGATATCGAGATTCAAGAGTAATACTAAATAATACTAAACTAGATTCATTCTGTCTTAGTAACGTTCGTTTAAATAGAATTTATTTAAATAATCACAACAATTAATCTCACCATATACCTTTTAGTATAGTTCGAACAGTTTTGCAAAAATAAAGCGTTCTAAAAGCAATTCTCTATACTCGTTTCAAATACACACTTTAATTAATTTAGTGAAACAGAAAGAAAGCCAACGTGTACAGCGTGAGGCTGCCTTAGCTCATCACGAGCAGTTAGATTCGATGCTTCGTAAACAGGCGGAGCACAGGCAGCAAATGCAAAGTATAATCGCTACACACCAAGATCGGATCACACAGAGAATAAAGGTAAGTTGAACTGAGGCTAGTTGAAGGCGCGGATTTAGTCTTTTTTTTATGTTATAGAAAGGCAAACAAGTAGACGGATTTCCTATGGTATGAAAGTTGGTATTCGGATGGTAAGAAATTCACGCCGCCTAGAGACACCAAAGATGGTAATGGTGCGTTGCCAAAAAAAAGTGTGATCTTACAAAAAGTGTGATCAGCCTCCTGAGAATCGGCAAAATGCGAGTCGAAGTATTAGTTCTTTACACAGCCCTACAAAATAAAACTTTTTTTGGTGCGACTCACCAGCCACCAGGTACCAGATGTGAAGAAAGGAGGTACAATACAGTATATTGTCAGTAGTCATTTCAACCTATCAGCACTAGTTTGTCTATACTATCTGTCTTATGATGACTGATTTATGCTGGGGGATCATGCGCAACTATCCAAATCAATTTCACTCAAAAAAAATCACATGAGAGACATTTTTTTAATATATCAGTGTGTAAATACATCGAAATTTGTTCATAAGTTAATTTTTAACACATTTTATAAATTAGAGCTGATACAACAAAGTCAATAGCAGATTTAATATCATATTGTGGCAAGACATGCTCATAATCAGGTCTTAAATGTTTGGCACTAAAATGTATGTCGGCCTGTGTTATAAGTCAGAGCAATCCTATAAAAGAAATGTTTACAAAATATATTTTTGTGTACATGTATCTAAACAAGTTATGAACTTTATTTGGAATAATACAACAAACAAACAAACGGCTCTCTTGATGGTATAAAACAACCATGGTCTAAAGACACTATGTAGTAGCATCGCTGCCCTGTGGCCGAAATCGGCTATTTTGAGGCGTACAGTGCTAGATTACCGGCTACCGTAGATTCTGGACTGGAAAACCTTGATCTTAATATCTATAGATCGTTGAAATGTGATGCCTAAAGTCTATTATGGTTGTGACCAAGTGTGTTGCCAAATAAACAGTTATGTCTTTGACTTGACTGGATTGG
The DNA here is from genome assembly GCA_002245475.1 of Calephelis virginiensis. Taxonomy (NCBI): domain Eukaryota; kingdom Metazoa; phylum Arthropoda; class Insecta; order Lepidoptera; family Riodinidae; genus Calephelis; species Calephelis virginiensis. The sequence continues at coordinate 209,846 of NJDC01001645.1, read as the reverse complement.
TCGATTACTCTCGTACTTTTACCATTACTTTGCTACTACTTAAGCGAAAAATTAAACGCAATTCAAAAAGTCGAGGTCATAAAGTTTTCCGAATCAGCTTGCCTCCCCCCACCTCCTAGGCCATCGGCTGGAGATACTCCTGATTGTGGGAATATGCCTGAGTTGCCCTCATACATAAATCCGCAGTATTCTAGTGGTAGCGTCGTTCTTTAATATATTTATCGCCTCTGTGGTCTAGCGGTCCAGCTATCGAACTTGCCTTCTTAAGGTCTCGGGTTCTATCCCTAGGTCTGGCAACAAAAAAAATGAGAAAATGTGTGTTTTCTAATAAAAATAACGATGGTCGAGATTAGATATGTGCCCGGCTGGTGATCATTTTGTGGTAGTGTCTTCGACTAGTCGTAGGTTGTTGTGCCTCTGCCTTTCGCGGATACGAGTGTCAAGATACTTTTTTTAAAATATGTTTAATTTAATAAAATATCACTTAGATAATTATTTTACCAGTATTCTCTAATTCATGGTTTATTTCTATTGACTTAATTGTTAAAAGAAAATTAATGTCTATGACAGCATTGTAACACAGTTGGATTAAAAGCGTCAAAAACATTCCCTTGTTTCATGCCAACATCTCGTTCAAACTTTGGGCCTTTTCAAAATCTTTTAAATATTCATATTAAAATCACCTCTTTGTTATAAGAATATAGTTTAAGAACAATATAAATTTTATGTTTAGGCATTACTAGGTAATTCAGAGGTGGAAATAAACGTTGATGGAAATATTGAAGAGTCTAATGTTATGCTACAAGAAGGTCCACACACGAAAGAGAAGAAGCAACTTCTTCAACTGGTACAGTCTCTACAGGAGAATCATGATAAGGAAATTGACTTGATGGAGACATCATACAGGTTTGTAGAAAGTGAAAAATAAAAATCTTGTCTCCACATATGACGGTTTTTTTGTGTTGTGATTGCGATCTAACAGGTGGCTTCTCTGATTGAAGTCCTATCCTGTAGTATATATTTAAAGTATAATCATAAGCTTGTATTTAATATTTAATCTAGTGAAAATATGCCGATATGATGTACTTTGTTTTACTTTAACTTTTTCTTTTTTGATTGTATTTACTAGGTGATAGTGTTGAGAACTTGTAGGCAGTGCTCTCCATTGTCATGGTGGAGTCTGGAGGGTAAAGTAGTCTGTAATTAACACAAGAAGCTTAATAACTCATAATCAGATTGGAAGCGCTCCAATAACTTTCGTTCATTAACACTAAGTGTAAGTAGGGGAAGTTGATTTCTTACATTAAGAAATCCTTCAGCGTATTGGTCTTCCAATACCACACAGTAATTGAGAGAGCATCATCGCGTTTTTCCACAAAAAAAGGTGTAAATTTCAAAGTTATAAAAGATCGCGTCCATCTGCTTTTAATACCCTACTTTGCTACGTTACATCTTTTACAGTAGTAGCTATACTTTCTTAATTTTCATATAGACGACAGCTGGCTTTTTTAGAAGTCTCATTCACTCAAGCTGAAGAAAGAATGAAAGAGGAAAGTGACAAACTGGTGAAGTTTTATTCAGAGAAAATTGACTGGCTAGGTGAACATCATGAATCATATAAAAAGATGGCGGAAGCAAACTTTAATTCTCTTACAGAAAGACACAAGACTGAGAATGACATGCTTCGGCAACAGCATCTGGAGAATATTAAAATACTGCAGGAACATCATGCTGCATTAATTGAAAACATTAGGTGAGTTTTACTTTAGGATGATATTTTACATTCACCAGCAAAGGGAGTTTATTTAGTTTCTAATAATTAGTAGGTACCTAAGTACCTAATTATTGCAATATGCATAGACTGTTCTCATTTAAACGTTTTGAAGCGATATCCCTGCAGTTTGTGAAAAAATATAAATGTTATGTTTAATAAATAAAAACGAATAGCAAGTATAAGTGCTTACCTCAAGATTCTGAAGGTACAGAACTGTGTATGCTACTAAAGTCGCAAAAGCTCTATTTTTTTTAGTAAATGTTGGATATCAGGTATAATTTTCTCTAAATTTATTTCAGAGCTTTAAATAAAATAAATATCTTTAGACAATTAAAGCATGGGCAGTATCCGCCTTATCCCAAAAAATATTTAGACGCCAGTTTAGCTAGACACTTTTTAAAATTGACAATCAACTAATAACATGCGAGAAGTGGATGACGTGTCAGAAATTTATTGGTTCAGAATCCAATTTTAGACAGTGTTCAGTAAAACGCTCGTTCAAGAGCGTCTATATTTTTTAATAGTAAGACGGATAATGCCAATCGACAAGTTAGGTACTTAACTAAACAAATACTAGCATCCAAACTATATGCTTTCTTATGTTTTAAGATATCACAATGTACCTTTCAGAAATTCAGTTCAGCAAGAGCAAATGTTGAGAAAAGATTCCGTAAATTTTTCAACAGACCTTCACGATTTGGTCACAAGTGTAAAGGAAAATAATTCAAAATCGGATCAGCTTTACGAAAAAATTGAGTTGCTGTCTAACAATACTCAGCGTATTAATGAAAAAAGTTTGCAAATGAGAGAAACTCAGATAAGTGGTGAATATTATAAATATTGTTATCGCCTCTGTGCTCTAGCGGTTCAGTTGTTGGACTTGACTGCATGAGGTCCCGGGTTCGAATCCTGGGTCGGACAACAAAAAGAAAATTTGGTTTCTCCAAATTTCTAATATAAAAATGTTGCTCGGGATAGGATATGTGCCCGGTTGGCGATAGGCTTGCCACCTATCACATTGTGAGACTTAGTATCTTTGGCTAGTCGTGGCCCGTGGGTGCCCTGGTTGTGCCTCTGCCTACATCTTCGAGTATATGGCGTGAAGATACTTTATTAATATTGATTCATTATTTGTTGGTCGAGTGGCTAGCGTACACGCCTAACTACACCGTCCAACCGCGAGGCCAAGGTTCGATTCCCGACGGGGGCAGCCGTTTGTCTGATGCAGATTTAGATGTCAGCATTTTCCGGGTCTAGGTGTTTTGTAAATTTTTTCTGGGATATATTTAAGTATTTCTATGTATTAGAATCGATGACTAACACCAGAGTAAATGTCTTTGCTAACATCCATAAAACAAGACTTATATAATTTGCATACTTAATTTGGGGTTAGATTAAATTTGTGTAACTTGTCCAATAATATTTAATATTTATTATTATTAAAAGACAAATAACAAAGTTTCTATCAAAAGCAAAAATATCTTTTTGTTTTTGATAGGATTAGAATCTGCACCTTTTCGTCTCTCTCCAACAAATGCTCTAACGATTAGAGATACCGAGGAAATGCAAATCAGGTTAAAAAAAGCAAAAGTAGATTCAAATCCCGTTTGTGGTAATTTTTTTTCTTTTTTTGAACATTCTGAAAATTGCTCCCAAGCACGGGACAAGTACTTAAAATAAATATCTTAAGCCAACTGATTTATTTTTATTTGTGGCAGTTTTTACTTAGGAACTTCACATGTAGGCTGTTATGGTAACTTTTCCTCATATAATGAAACACTAATAGAAACAGAATTTCCTGATTTAAGATATGCTGCAACAATTGAAAATGGAAAGGGAAAGTTTCGAGAAAGAAAGAACCGAGCGAAAGGAAATTGTGAATATGCTAGAAGCACGGCTTAGACAAATGACCACGGTAAGATTAATAACGATAACTTTTCTTTTTTGTAGCACAGAGTAAGAAATGTCTACAGAATGCAGCTATTTCTTACAACCAAGGTGTCCACTGATCAACTGCTTCATATTAATATTGTCTGTGAGGCTACAATCACAAATTCCCCACAAATAAATATCTTCGCAGCATAAATATCTTTTTTAAATAACGTTTTCATTAAGTTGCTTAATTAAACATTAGAATTCTTAAGTAAAAAACTGTTCTAGAGTCAGAACCGTACCTATCTATTGGTAGCAATAATTTTTTTCGTATTTTTTCAGAGCAAAATAAAAATAATTAATAATAAAGATTAATTAGTTCAAATTGCATCTAAATAAACGAAAATTACTTTCACACATATTTTGAGATTTTTTTCGCGTCGTTCAGTAAATCCTACTAAAGCCTAAGTTACCTTTTTCGCACTTGTGTCGATTTTTAGGGACGGTGTAAATTTTATTTTGACTTTTGGCTCTCTCTTTATTCAAAAAATGTGTCGTTTACTACATCTAGTCTTTCATCGTCCAATTTAATATACCTATCACTTGTTGAAGATGATTGAAGAAGAAACTGCCACATTGAGACAGAAGAAAATGGAATTTGAATTTGAAAAAGCAACATTCAACAAACAGACTGAGTTTGCAAAGACGGTCCTCAAGAAACAGGACGAAGAAATTAAGGTAGTGTTTACTTTTGAAATTTGTTTTTTTTTATCTCAGAGCAATGAAAATGTATTCATTGGTATAAGCATTTACCTTTTTTATTTTTTTTTAACCTGCTGTGTATTGTAGTAGATCACCTTTGTGGTCCAGTGGTCCGGAGTTAGACTTAACTTCACGAGGCCCCGGTCACTATCCTCGGGTTGTGCAACAAAGAAGAAATATATATTTTCTAGCTTCTAATGAAAACAACGCGGGCCGGGAATCGAATATATGCCCGGTTGGCGATAGGCTTGCCACCTATCACATTGTCGTAGGTGCCCAGGTTGTGTGCCCTCTTCGGGGATATGGGAATGAAGATCTTTGTTAAATATGTTTCTTTTCTGTCCTCTTTCTAATCAATGAAGTTACTCTTTACTTTACGTACGCTTTATTATGTGTATCTATGATCGCCTCTGTGGTTTAGCGATTCAATTGTTGGACTTTACTGCATAAGGTTTCGGGTTCGAATCCCGGGACGGATAACAAAAAGAAAATTGGGATTTTCCAGTCTTCTAATAATAATAAAAAAAACGTTGCTCGGGATTGGACATGTGCCTGATTGGCGATAGGCTTGCCACCTATCACATTGTGTGTCTTAGTGTCTTCGGCTAGTCGTGGGTGCCCTGGTTGTGCCTCTGCCTAGCTCTTCGGGGATATGGGTGTAAAGACACTTTTTTTAAAATTTGCATCTATTATTGTTTAAAAGCGCATACTTGTTACACCAGTGGCGGATGGATTTCAGATTTTTAAGGTATAAGACGGCGAAAATGCACACAGCTTTTCTGTTTTCTCGATCCTGAATCATGATGGTAAGATATAACCGTGGCCTATGGAAGCCATAGCTATGTTGTAAGTGCGTACTGCGTCGCTATAAGGGGCCGAGGTACTATGACCAATGTCTACGGCTAGCCTGCTCTCCAGACCGAATCATACTTTCTGTCATTATAGCGGCAGGAATAGCTAAGGCCGTGGGTCTCAACCCGAGTAAGTTGCACGGCACTTTAGCATTAGTGTTTTTGTCATCAGTCTCTATTGGATGGGACGCGGGGAATAAATTTGCACTTCAGACGTAGGCTCCTTCCTGGCTTTACTGATATTTAAAATAGGGTAGTTAACTACTAAAAGTAAAGTCTCAGGTCACAATTCACATGTTTGTAAGCTTCGACTTCGACTAGGTCATGTGAGCTGAGGCTTTTCCTATTGTATATGTACCTAATATATTTACTGAAATGGTTGTGTTGTAAAGATATACGGAACACGGAAATCTTTGATCCGAGTGAAGACATATTTCTAATTTATGTACAATATAGTAACCGAACCATCAATTTATTTGCATATCATTCATAGCATTAAACGAAATTATTTCAATTATAATTGTTACTTCAAATACAATATATTACTTCCCCTTAAAAATATGTTTATGTTAATTATGTAACTCATTTTTAAACTTCTAGCTATTAAAAGACGATATACAAAAGGAGTATCAAGAGAAAATGAGTAAGCTAGAAGAAGATAGAGCTAAAGCCATTAAAGATGGCGCGCTCGTTGCCAAGGAGAAAGCTTCCGTGCAAAGTCTGAAGTTGGAACTTGAGGTGATGTATTTGTCATAAAATCTTGAAGGTTACTAACTTTCAACAAACAAGGCTGTTTTAAATTGTTCTATACCAAATTAAAAAGAAACTGAAATCATTAAGTTGAACTGGTCGGCAACCTTTTGGCAGGCAAGGGCCACAAGGCGGCAAAATAAACTAAAGGTGGGCCACACTTGTAATATTTACCCTAAAAGTCAAATATACCTACGTATGTCCCATAGAATAAATGAAAATGGGTGGAGAGAAGCATGATCTTAAGGCTGAATCTACACTATACGCCGTATATTATACGGTCAAGAGCGGAACGTTTATGATTTATTTCCATATTTTTAACTTATTTTCAAGACATTCACGGGCCGCAAATAAGACGTCGGTGGGCCGCGGGTTGCCAACCGCTGTACTAAAATTTTAGAATAAGGTTTAATAAAAATAAGATAAGGTAAAATAAGGTTTTAAAATTAAAATACACAATAAAACTTTACAAATCGACATGCATACGGATACGTATCTAGATCAGAGCTTGTAATTTGATAAATATCCCTTTTCTGCATAATTACTGCAGACACTTGAAAGAAGTCTCTTTGTGTGATTTAATGGGATATATGGGATACGTAGTCACCTACATAAAGAATTTGTGTAGAAAATAATTTATTTATGGATATGTAAAATTGACGAGCGGTCGGCAAAAGTAAGAAGCAGAATTACTGTTGTACGTTACCGCGCTGAGAAATTGTAATATCGCGATGTAGGATTTGTTTGATGATCTTGAATTGTTTCTTCGCTACAATTGATTATGTAATCATATAAATGTCAAAAAGAAGATGGTAAAAATAATGTTTTATTTTAGAAAACAAAAGCAGAATTGCAAGCACAATTAGAAGAGTTGGCAGAGGAAAGGAGTAAAGTTAATAGAGAAAAGCAAGAGTTGCACATCGAAGAGCAAAGGATTGTGTCCAAGTATTGTATCGTTGCTTATAGCTGTAAGCTTACTAGCTTGCCATACTTGCATTTGGCTTTGGTTAGTTCACAGCTTGTGTTGCTAGTTGTGATAAAGAAACTTTGTTTTAATAATTTTACCGCAGTAAAACTGCAAAACTGACTTTGATTTCAATAAGTCATCTACGTATCAAAAAATAAGTATTTTCCACTACTTTATACAATCTATATCTACTTGCTATCGTCGGCACATGGTGGAATTCCATTGTATACACACTTTTCCACAGTAAAACACTTGTACTTATCCATGAGTACAAGTGTTTTACTACGAAAAAGTGTGTATTCCACGACTTTCCTGGGATTCCATCATCAGATCTATATTTGGTGCTAATTGGACTACCTTAGAAATGCGCTTTTTTTTTAAATAAAAAAGGATTTTCAAAATCGATAAATACATAAAAAATATGGGAGTCAAACGTATAACGTCCTCCTTTTTTAGAAGTCAGTCAAATATCGATTGAGTGCTGTTTTAAAAATATGAATTGTCAAACAAGTGTAATCTTAGTCATGTTACTTTTACATTCTCTTACTGTGATCAACATAAGAATGTACCATCGACCACACATCCCACTAGACGCCTATTCTTTATAATTTTGCTCTGAAACAATTCTGGCAAATAGCTGAGGTACGGGAAAGCGAGGAACTGCTTTCCTATGGGCCTTTGCAATGACGACACGTCATATTTATAAACAGATATGTAAGATTAGGGATGAGACATATTTAATACGAACAATATAATTTATCGATATGCCTTTTATTTTATGAAGTATTTATTTATTTTATTAATCAGGCTTACCAACAGTTGTTACAATAATCTAATTTACACATATAAAAAATATCAAATAACCAATTGCACAACATCTTACAGGTAAACACATAAAACTCACACAACAATTTTTTTACACTTACAATTAGTTGTTATTGATAAATTAATATAACTTTACTATATAAAAAAGTTCAAATTGATTAAAAAATAAAAATAAATATTTACTAAATTAAAACATGAAAAATCATTCACATATTTTTTCTTAATTTTAACTTTTGAATCAGAAAAAACATCAAAGTTATCACAATATTTGTTAACCATAAAATGGTAAAATGGTAAAAATATTAATTTCCAAAACAAGTCTACATCAAACCATTAGCGCATCTTTTCAAGTGAAATCACATTTAATTTACTTAACTTTTCTTTGTAAGATTAACATTTAGCTGAAAGCTTGAGACAATAGTACAAATGGTTAACAAATCTTTTTTTGTATTCTTTCCAATCTTAATGAATGGTTAGAAAAATGTGGGCGCCATACTACGCCACAGTATTCTAATTTGCTTCTAACAAAACTGTAATAAAGAACCTTCTTAGTGCGAACATTGTGAAATTCCTTACTGTTACGTATAATAAATCCCAAATTTTTGAGCGCCTTATTGGTTACATTTTGTATGTGTGGAATAAATGTCAATTTACTATCTCAAACTATACCGAAATCTTTAATAGAATTCACCTCAGATAGGACAATACCATTAATAGTGTAACAAGAAGAAATGGTGTTAGTTTTACGAGCAAATTTTATGTAATTTGTATCAAATTGAATTGTTTTTATTCATTCGAGTAATTCCCTCCTGAACTACAGAATATCGTTGAAATACTGTAAACAAATTAGTTTTAAAATTGTCCCAGCCCTTTGAAAGTTTTATGACATACTGACCCAACATAGCCTATCAGAACCAGTCTTGAATTTATATCACCCAGATAACCACCTAATGCACTTAAAAATAGTTCAATAAAATCGGCTCAACTATTTATGTATATATATTTATAGCCCTCTACCGCAGAAGTTCAGTTTTCCATCGTATTGGTCCGGGTCCGCTGACTTAAATAGATCACCTGTCCCTCTACCAGGCACCTCGTAAGAGGTGAGCTCAGGTAAAACAGGTAATTGTCAACAAGATCACAGGTGATACAGTGGTGTGGAGCAACTTCCCTGGGTAGTTATCAACCCCCTTACCCATTCCTGCTGCTATAATGACAGTGTCACATTCCGATTCAGAGGGTAGGGAAGCCAGTAGATTTGCACAATAGGCCTTACATTCCGACCATAGGACAGCAATGCACCTGTAACATCAATTGTGTCTATAGGTTATGATTATCTGTTACCATTACGAGAGCCGTTTGCTTGTTCGCTGACTTCTCACATAAAAAAGAGTAATTATCCAGAGGCCAACTCAAATGTACACAGAGTAAGAAGTTATTTATTGTTTCTGTCAGTGCTTAAATTTATCGATAAAATACATAAATACCTACATACAATACCGGTATCCTATTCAGGATGAGTAAATAAAAATATCGATAAAATAGATTTGCACATTAGTACATCACTAGCTGTATGCAAACGAAAGTGATAGCTTGAAAATCACATGTGTAAGAAAGGGATATAAACACGCATCGAACAGTGACTGACCAGTATATGATGAACTCCGATATATATTAAATAATTTAAAATGTAATTATGAATGTTATTATTTTTAATTAATCTACGAAAAGTTGTACCATCTTTTCGGTAATTTGAAGTCCAGCTGTCTTTATCGTACCATTTAATTGAAGAAACAGTCATTTTATATCTATTTTTTTTTACTTTTTATACAATAACGCGACAATGTTTACGGTTCACAAACCTGGTCGATACTGTTCATATTTTTTTAAGTAATAAGCTACATTAGAACAATTACACTTATGTGTTGACAGAACCGTGTTGCCTTATATGCGGTGTCTATTGGGATGTGTGGTCGATGGAATGTACTTACCTATATCTATATTTAGATTAAAAATCGATGTTTCATTTTTTTAATAATTCTTGGTAATAAAGAAATATATTCAAATTGGATTTCAAGTATTTCTAAAGCTTAAATTAAGTAAATGTATGTCGAATTTATGTTAGCTGTATGGAAAACAAAAACAATATAATATTCTATGATACATCATGAACATAACTTACACATACGAGGCAGAAAAGGTGATGAATGATGATACTTCGCTCGAAGTTCAGTACTTCAACATAACGATCTTTCGAAGTTCCATACGTCGATTTTATGATCATTCTCAATACAATACTTCGTCATACCGTACTGTCGAACTCACGTACGTCGCACTTATGAACATTATGAATACAGTACATCGACATTTCAAACTTCGATATTCCGGAGTGCAGTCTTAATTTTCAGTATTACGTAATTTGACATAGTATCCACCGTAGCCTTCATACATTTCCACCTCCGACTGCGAAGTCATAATTTCTTGTGTACCTATTTTTTGTTAATATTCTTGACCAAGAGAGACACACACACACATACACACACACGCACGCACGCACGCACGCACGCACGCACGCACGCACGCACGCACGCACGCACGCACGCACGCACAGTCTATTTTTTGCCAGTGTGTAATTAATTACTTTTATTTATGGATTTTAGAAGTCGCGACCTAGACCTACTCGCTAAAACGGCAATCGAAAAACAATCGCAAGCAGACAAAAAGTATTCCGAAGCAGAGTTCCTACAGAGGAAATATGAAGACAGGATACGAAGGATACAAGAACACGTGGTTTCTTTAAATGCAAGGGAAAAACAGATTGCCAAGGAGAAAGTGGCATTATCTAGAGAGAGATTGAGTTTACACAATGAGAGAAAAGAAATTGAGGGTAGACTACAATGTTCTTTATGCAGAAGTACGCAGTTTATCCCGGAACCAACGTACAGAAGTGCTGGTGCCTTCAGTGTTCCTGTGTCAAGGGATTATAGGAATATATCTCCTGTAAACGGAATAGAGCATGAAATGGCTCAAATAATTGGAAGAGGGAATTTCAGATCCAATATAAATCTGGATCGTGCAGATAATGAAGATGCGCAAGTTTCTCTTGAACCTGGGGTTTTTAAGGTGCGTTTTCTTATAATTTTACAGTTCATTTTACTTAACAGGTCTTACCATATTATAGTAACAGCTTAGGGCGCTAAATGAGTAGTTACTACAGCGTGTCGATTTTGTCGGTTAAATGGTGAAGAATAAAAAAGGTCACGTGACGTATACATTTTTAACGATGTGGTTTGCTGTAGATACATTTTGCAGAGGAGATCTCTCCACATTGACACTCCATAAGTAACTCGCTAATCGGGATGGGATACGGAACATAAACATGAATATTTTAAAGAGGATTAGACAAACTTTTTGGATGTTGATTAAATATTTTGATAATTTTGTTTATTTGCCCTGGGATTCCACAACCAAACCAATCTTGATGGTAATGGTACTACGCTAAATACTTCAATGTTTGAAACTGCCTTACAAATTACAATACACTGAAACATACACAAAAATATAGAACTCGAAAATATACCTTTTTAGCTTTTTGTAAGATGTTTAAAAGTTTTAACTTGTTGATTGTCTATATGTCAGTTTAGAGCCACTTGCACGTTTCTGGGTTAAATATTTAATTCTGAGTTAGATTTTAGCTAGGGTTAAATCACTTTCTATTTGACAGTTATGTTTTTACATTTCTAGTACATATTGTTATTATTTTTTTTACGTCTTGGCTATGAGATTATCGAAAACTTTAATTGCTCTATTTTAACACAAACAAGTTTGTTAGTTTACTGTTTATCATTTGTTAGTTTACTGTTTATCACACATTAATACATTTACCTACAGTTAATTGTTTCGAAGTGTTGACAATAGCTATGTATAATAATATATCTATTTCAGGAGTACATGGATCCGAAGCTTATGATGTTGCGTCTTGACGTGCAGCAGATCATTAGCCATTTGGATCAGAACAAGACTGAAGCAGATACCAATGATAACGACCAAGAACCATAGAAATCTGTAGTCTCTTCTGTAATCAGTCCTATGAAAGCTAACTTTTTAACTTAGCTTATTTTTAATTAAGTAAATCTTTAAGGTAGCGGTAACGAATAAAGAAATGGCCTACATAATGTTATCATGTGTTAAAACAAGTATACACATATAGAAGAGTACATGTGCAAGTGAAAGGTAGCAACTTAAATGCAGTTTCACCAAGTGTCAGGAGAATTCAAGTATTCAAAAGGCAATATCTAGCCAAGAAAGAGTAGACACGGAAGTGGATATAGTTATGTGTGTACCAGATAACTAAGGGGAGACTGGGGACTCGGGAGTATTTACTATTTTGTCCCAATCAGATTTCGATTAAATTGTTATAAATTATGATGAAATAAAAGACTGCATTAAATGTATTAGAAATATTTTATTTATCTTGACAACTGTAATATAGTATAAGATTATCTTTTTAATATACATTAATTGTGTTATCAAAATGTACACAAATTCTTAAAATAGCTAAACTTACAATATCTATTCTCATTGTAAAAATATAGGTACACTCTACAATATTACTCGTTAGGTACTAATTATTATTAATTAAGAAAGAAGTACATTTGATGGCTTTATTTAAATAATAAATTATAAAACTATCTCATAAATAATAGCAATACAAATTATACCAGCATATTACCTGTCTTTTAAATACCT
>NJDC01001645.1:147851-197282 GCA_002245475.1 Calephelis virginiensis | reverse complement strand
TAAATTTTCTATAAATTTTAAAGAAAGAAAAAATTTCGCCCCAGACAGGATTTGAACCTGTAATCTTTCGTCTCAAGCCGACGAATGCTCTAACCAATTGAGCTACTGAATTGTGTATCTATAGGACATAACTACCCGCGTTAACGGGTTAGAAACGAATTAAAAATTTCGCCACGGGACTTGAATCCTCAGTAGCTCAATTGGTTAGTGCATTCGTCGGCTTGAGACGAAAGGTTACAGGTTCAAATCTTGTCTGGGGCGAATTTTTTTCTTTCTTTAAAATTTATAGATCTTTTACAAGGTTTTTTAATTAGCTGTATTTAAAAATTGCTATTATTTAAGAATAGTTGTGTAGGCCGATTCTACTATTTTTAGGTTATGTTGTTATTTATTTGGCTAGTTTGTTTTAATTCGTAACATCCGTAGAGCATTCGCATTTATAAGTAGTTTTTCACTCATCCTGTCTGTTATATGCGATTTCAAAATATGATTTTGGAATTTTTAAAGATGGTAACAAAAAATCGCAGTACGATTATTGCAGTAAACATCGCTCATCGTAGGATACAGTGTTTAACAATTATACATAACCAAAACTTAAAAATATTACATAAAAGAGTTTATAACACAAATATACCTACTTAACAGAATCATAGGCCTGTTACTAGTATGGAAATTCCTTAATGCACCAAAATATCGAACTACCTACATCCAGTCTTATAAAATCGATATAAGAAGTTACATATGGACGGCCTGGCCTTTAACTTAACTATCCCAGATCTAAAATTATTTTACATTTTAATATCAACTGGACTAAAAGCATGTTGGGATGCAAGGAACAATATTGTTAAACATTAATATCTACATAATATATATTTACATTCCAACAAATTTATAAATTCGCAATTAGTTATTTTTAATAATAATAAGTAGGTAATAAATCTTTTTGTGGCTAAATTTGAATTATTTATAACTGTATGTGAAACTTCAGGGACTTGAGAATATGTCAATAATAAATACAAAGTATAAGGCTAATTAACTATTTAGATCATACATATATAGATAGAACATAGTGAATGTTTACGTTTTAAAAAATATATCTTTTAAGAAAGTTTAGTTAGAATTAGTACTCTTATAAAGTTCAGTTTTTAAATATCTTATGCGATTGTTTGCATTAAACCACAATTTATAACGAGTTTTATACCTCACAGTAAATTCAACAACCAATGCCCAATAAAAAAATATTAAGTATTTCAATTTTAAAAATATAATACAATCTCAAAACCATTAAATATTAACCACAAAGATCTCATCACATAATAAGCCGTTAAAAGTATAATTATAAAATTTTTAAATATTGGCTAAATTTCCATTTAAACTTTATAACCAAACAATGAAATAGAATACATTTTCAAAGGAAATATGCATTTATCACAGTATGTTTTAACATCGATATAATTTTCATATCATATTTCCATTGTGAAATTTTATTTCGGCACTAGCTAGTGCATTCTTCCATATTTTTCCGTGGGTATTTTTAAAAAAAGTATTTCTATTTTTATACTCGAACCTCCATTTGGAGCAACGATGTCATCGATATAAACATTTTAATTTTTATTCATACCTACACAACTTAATTTATAGATTATTAATTATTGAACACCTTTGTTAAACTAAATGACCTATTTTACTTACTTATACATGTTATAAATTGTAAAGAAATGCAAATTTTCAATTTTAAAATTGATCAAAGTAAGTACTTTGATCAATTTACAAATTAAAATAAACAGTATTGGTTAAAAAGTGTAAAAGTGGTTTGGATGTGCCTTGGTACTTATTAAAATAATTTGTATTTATAAAATATAAACAAACTTAAAACCAAATCAAGAATTTGCAATGTCATGTCATGAGACAGTCCAGTGACAACTTTGACGTTATATGTCAAAAAGTTCAAATCAATTTCGATTGGCAAAATGTATACTTGAATTGGATTTTTCTGAAGGTCATAAAATTTATCAAAGGTGTATTTATTGAAACGCACAGATAAAAATAAATTTTGATTTTTCTTGAAAGTAAGTACTTTGATTTGAAAGTAAGTACTTTGATCAATTTACAAATTAAAATAAACAGTATTGGTTAAAAAGTGTAAAAGTGGTTTGGATGTGCCTTGGTACTTATTAAAATAATTTGTATTTATAAAATATAAACAAACTTAAAACCAAATCAAGAATTTGCAATGTCATGTCATGAGACAGTCCAGTGACAACTTTGACGTTATATGTCAAAAAGTTCAAATCAATTTCGATTGGCAAAATGTATACTTGAATTGGATTTTTCTGAAGGTCATAAAATTTATCAAAGGTGTATTTATTGAAACGCACAGATAAAAATAAATTTTGATTTTTCTTTACACTTAATGCTATTAAGTTATTATGATAAATACTCAACAATACTTGATGCTACTATTTAATATCTGTTATGACTTAATATCTGGCTTCTGATATTTAACTTCAAGCAACTGCGGGTAGTTTTCGACAATAGCCAACAAGATTCCATCGATGTAGTTTCTTAGCTGCACGTTCACATCCTGTTGTTCTTTTAAAGCTTTCTGCAACTGCAATGAAAGAAAGTAATTAAAAATATGTTTCCGATGTAAAAAAAAACCAGATAAATCGTGCAATTTGGTTCCATTAAATTGAAAAGTGTAAAAAGCATAAGAATGAGTAGCTACATAAAGTATGAAAAAGGTACAATTTGATTAATGGTACAAGGCGTAAGGTACTTTAGATCATTTGAATCATTACGTGTGTTATTTTTTAAGTTTGTAAAGATAAACTTTTTTATCCACACGAATATTTGGCTAGCCATTTTTGTAATTTAATAACTTGAATAAACTAAAAAACTTAAACTTCTATAGATCGATAATACGAGTATTTTAAATATAAAAAAATAATGATTTTGGAATTGTTACTTTACTAATTAGAGGCGATTGGGGTAAAACACACACCATGTCCTATAATGATCACCCAAGGACAATGAATGGTTACAAAATATATTAACTTCTATATCAAGATTTGTTTAAAGCAGCTTTAGCCTAAATGTTTTTTAAACATGTGTATAGCTTACACCCTGTACATATCAGTAGGTCTACTAGGAGATACATGCAAGTGTTAGGCAAAGGTACGGGTTCATGCATTTTCAGTAAGTGTAGTTTCGCGTACCTTTTCCAACTCTATGCTGTGTTCTGTTTGTGTGCTATCAACGAGCTGCAAAAATGCATACATATAAATATAATTGCGTCGATAATTATAACATGACTTTAGCAGTGGCGTAATATAACTGCCTGTATTAAAAATGGTTGGCAAATATTTTAGAAAATATCTGATAATTTTCATTCTTAGAATGAATAAGTACAATTTATCAACGCTATTGATGTTAGAACAGTGTAATATCGTATTTTTAAAACAATGTAAAAAAAGGTTTAATAAACAGATTAGAGAATACAATGTGGCAGATAAATAAGGTTAAATACAAAAAAAAGAGGATAAGGAGGAAATGTACTTTTAATTATTCTTGATTCATTTTTAAATAAGTGTGTTAAAGATGTATGACTATTTGTACCATCTATAAAAAAATGGACTGTTATTATGCCACTGTACTGGAAGTCAAAATTTAAGCAAAGCGACTTTAATCTTACAAAAAAAAATGCTATGTGGATTAATGGATTTCATATTTAATGTATTAGATATTAATACGATTTGTTATAACCCACCCATAATCAAACTTTATTCATATAACCGAAATATTAAACAAGGTGTCCACTGGGAGCTGTAGCATTGATTATTGCGTGTTTTTTATTTAGTTTTCTTATTGGTAGAACACCTAAGTAGTTATTTTAAATTCTTTCAATTTCAATCTTTTCAGTTTTTTGATGTTTTATTATTTTACTATTTCCTACTCATTATTATGCTTATGTAGACCTCAAATTTTATGTTATTAAAGATCGTAGTAACAATTAGATCCTGATTGGTATGCAATTTAAAAAAACGACGGTTTGCACTCCGGGAGTACCGGCAGAAGTGAAAACTTAATTATTAACGTTGTGCATTTTTGATATTTTGGAATGGTTAGGGAATACAATATTCATGTATTGGTACAGTATGTGGTAGAATACAATATTCATTTACTATCGTACACAACACTGCAACGTCTTATTCGCGCAAGCGCCCTACGCCGTCTTACGAATTTTTGATATGACGATCTGACGCGAGTATTGAAGTTTTTACCCATAAAAAAAAGGGCGCACCGCCGCTAAAAAGTTTTCACTTCAACAACAAGTACTGAGAGTGTTCGGTTGATAATAATTTTGATTAGATATTACACAAGACTCAACGAGCTACAAAAGCAAACAGAGAGAGAGCATTTTTCTTGTTTCCGCCATTCAATCATGCGTTTGGCATGCGTTAAGAATCAATTATACAATATTCAGTTTCTGTAGAAAAGTAAGATTCAAAAATCCCATGTATATATTTAATTTTTAAAATTCACATTATGTTTTTGTAATATTTCAGCGCATTTCGAAAGTGGATACCCTGTTCAATAAGTACAAGCCTGATACTTTCGATCGTAAAAAGCATTTTAAAGATTCTATGTATTTAAAAAAAAAAACTATATATTTACCTCATCATCACTCATTTGTGATAGTTCATGTGCCAGCGAGTTGTTCACTACCAAGGGTCCGCTTACACCGTCCAGTAAACTGCGGCCCTGTTCAACTCCTCTTGTTAGTATCTGTGCTTGTAATTCTTCTTGAGCTTCGGCGAGAGCTGCAAAGAAAAGAAAGTAATTATAATCTCCCATTTTCAAATTGTAAACATGGTTCGAATGCCCACTGATTCTGAACCAGATGAACCGATTACCAAAATCAATCGTCACAGATGTATCCATTGCACCAGGGGGCTGATTCCGTATCTTTTTAGATCACTGGCTAAAGTGTACATCAAATAGCTGCCAAATGACGTGTTTTATATTTGCTATCTCCTGTGACCAACAGAAATACAATAGAGATAGCAAATACAAAACACGTCATTTGACATCTATTTGATGTATACTTCACCCTGTGATTATCATTAAAAAGATACTGAATCGCCTCGCTGCGCTGGTGTATTTTTGATAGGGAAACTTATCAATTTGCCTTCATGTTGTCCACTCGTCAATCACAATAGCCACTGTCTCTTCTGACACTCGTCACATTATTTATATGACAACCAATATCGATAAAAAAATTATGAAATATTTACGTACGAGTATATGACATATGTATATGCTTAGGTGCGTGATTGTGGAGGTCGACTGTTAGTAAAGGACGTAATTCGGTTGGATGGGTATTTCCAATTTGAAGTTGCTAGTGCTAATTGGAGTTAAATTGTGATTTTTGTAATGTGACTTGTGTCTCGGAAACAATAAAAATTCCTTGAGCAAGGATCGGATATTTAAATGAAAAATAAGCTTGTCCTGGTTTTATCAACTTTTGTTCAAGTGTTTCTCTTGTGTTAAAGATAACTTCACTAATCTAATCAGTCATGGTTCTCCGATAGTACCATTTAGATGTAACTAGATATTTTGATACTGACAGATAACTTGGCTAAGAGCTAGGAATAATGCTTTGAATTATTTAAGTTGTTGGTGAAATCACATTCTAGAAAGGTCCTTTTCAATTTTATGTCGTTTACACGTTTAGTGTAAAGAAGACAAAACTATAGCTGTTGTTGTATATTACTTGCAAAAAGCTTGTAGATTTTTATATTGAGTTACCTGGTGTTCGCAGCTTTGCTAAAACTAGTTCATCAGTGAGTATCGACCGATGATCGTAATAGGTACTTACATTTGTTCTGCTGCCGTAAGAGTGCCAGTTCGCGCCTGAGTTCGGGCAGGCGGGGGTCAGGCGGCGGCGGCGGCTGGGCGCGCAGCTCTCGCAGCTCGGCGGTGGCGACCTCCAGGTCGGCGCGTGCGGCCGCCGCAGCCTCCCGCTCGCGACGCTCCGCCTCCCGCGCCGCCAGTAGGGCCGCCGCGTGTGTCTGCGCCGCCTCCGCCGCGTCCCGTGCCGCTCGCGCACTCGCTTCCGCCGTGCTGCGGAGCGTCTCCGCTACACCGCGTAAACGACCCACCTAAAATAATACAGTCAGGGGTCATTCATATATCATTTTATGACTCTCCCTATATTGACCCAGTTTATATTTTCCAAAGTGAGCAGCAAACTATATACATAACGAAGTTGTTCGAGCAAAATTTAAACTACTCTCCTTAGAGCCGCCTGTACGTCCCAATACAAAATTTATTGTGGGTGAAATTGACGAATATGTAAGATCTTTTTATATTAGTGCTCAAAATTCTGTAGGTAGATACTGAATTTTTAACTAAAAAAGCAAATTAAAAATCTAACTTAAAATAAATAAATTGTAACACTGATCCTATTAATATTATAAATGCGAAAGTTTGTAAGTATGGATGTATGGATGTTTGTTACTCTTTCACGCTCGAATGGCTGAACGGATTTGTCTGAAATTTGGAAGACAGATAGATTGTGACCTGGATTAACATATAGGCTATTTTTAATCCCGATCGCACACCGGGTTTCTGTGAAAACGCGGGCGAAGCCGCAGGTAGCAGCTAGTATTCCATATTATTTACTCGTTCAAGTCCAATAACTCGTGCGCGTTGTACGGTCGAGTCGAGCGAGCTGCGTCGAGTCCCGGCTTTTTTAGCGACAATAACTATATTTAACTTATTTTAATTTATGTTTTTTGTGCTTTTTACGTTTTCAGGTAAGTATTCTGAGAACCAAGTTGAAAATTTAAATATATTTATTTAGCCCAAGCTAGAAGCTAACTCGAAGTCTGATATCTAACCCGGAAACGTACAAATGGCGGTCATAATATTAAAATCATAAATAATACTCTGTGTGTTTTCACAAGTAAGAAAAATAAAAAAATAACCTCTTGCTTCAAATCGGATGATTCGGCCTCGCTGGCTGCGAGTCGGTCATTTAAGGCTGAGATCTGAGCGTCACGTTCCCGTTCAACCCTTGCTATAGTTTCGCGACATCTTCTTTGTTCCTCCGCTATACGCTCTTCACATCTACATTCAATCTGTGAAAAATATGAATACAACATCTCTAAATGCTCTTTATATTATTTATTACAATTGGAACGTTAATTCGATGAGGTACCTATTACGAATAATTTTAAAAACCAATAGTTATTAAATATTTATTAGTCACAAGCGGATTTTTTTGTTTGGTAAAAATTAATAGGTACCATTTACCTCGATATAGTCAGAAACAACTTTAAACCGTTAACGTAAGTTGAAAAATAAATTGGAATTAATATTAAAATCCAAACCAGAACATGACAGTAATACACATTTGTTTTGTGTTACATGTCACAATTTTATGTATAGCACCCGAAAGGTGAAATAATAAGAAACCTTATTAAATAATTATCATTTCAATGTTTTATAGTGTTGAAATATCTTAGTCCCTACTTAAGCTTTTGATACAGAGTTTCATTCAATTTTATCCTAAAGCTAGAAGGTTTGATATCATAGGCGTGCCTTAATTTTCTGCAAAATAGTTGTTTTACTAAAAATATATTGAAATTGGAAGCTATGGTGTTAAACTATAACATACTATGTATTATAAGCTAAGGTGTTCCTCGAGGAAGTATTCTAGGGCATATGTTTGACATCTGTTGTTCTTAGGATGCACTATATTTGTCTGTGCAGGCGCATGTTACGCTACGGTATTTCACAGATTAAATTGAATTAATGTCTTATCCAATGCTAGGTTTATACGTATGTAAGACAAATTTGCGAAGTTACATAACGAACATTTCTATTATACTAAATATGTTAAATATACGTATAACGTACAATATTTGTTACAATAAATGACTTTATATCGGTACTTTTTAATACCCTGCAATAAAATCACGATTGTAATTGAGTAAAGATTTACAGGGATTGGCAACGCATTGCTAATATTCAGCATTAATCTCTTTGCAATAATCGAAAACGACTGTCTGGTATGAAACATTGTTGCGACCAAGGTAATTTAGGATTCGTATTCAGTAGAGGCACTGAAAAATTACCTCTCGAATCTGTTCATCCAGCATGTTGACTCTCGCTTGAAGGACTGCGTTGTCGGCTTTTGCCCGTGCGTACCTATCGTCAGCTGTGTTTTGGGTATCGGCCAGTGACGTCACTTGCTGCTGTAATAGTTGAACCTGAAAAAACATTATTTTTTTAATAAATGCCAGCGCAAAATGTAAGCTTTAATTATACTAGTATTAGCCTAGTAATTACAGTAACATAATATTGAACATTAATAATAGAGCAAACGTTCTGCACCTAGAAGGAAAAGTATGAAACTATTTGGTTTTTGCCTATTACCTACTTGTTCACTGATTAATTGATTTATGCCAGTAAAACTTAACTATATTGGAAAGATTTTGCTCTGCACTATACAAGTGTCTAGAGCCTGGACTCTGGTGTCTGGGTGGTCATAAATAATACTAATATCAGTTCCAATCTTGAGCCAGATTAAGAAGCCTATAATAGATAAGCATGACCGGATATTGACTATGTCCTAACTATATGGCTATGAGCTTAGTTCAATACATTATATTATTTACAGATAAAATTTAAATAAGGAAACTGTTAAATTTTCCCTTCTCTTATTTATACTTTTACTACGAATAGATATCTAGGCACTGTTAACAACGATAATAATACGTTGATAATGTTTTGATACGTTAATATTGTTCATGTAAATGTAGATATAAAATATATAATAAAATGAGAATGATGATGTGGTCGAAATAAGACCGTTACGGAAAATCTGTAGTGTTACGATCGCTGACCGCATGCGTAACAATAAAACCCAAGAAAGAGTAGGTTTGAAAGAAAATGTTGGTGTAAAAATGGTCCAGGGACATGCTCCGGTGGTTCGATCATGTGGAAAGAATGATAGATGAAAGATTGACAAAAACATATACAGTACAAATGTGGATAGATGTAGGTATCCAAGGCGACCTAGATGTCATTCCACGATCAAATTGATCGAGTTTTATTCGAAGGTGGTGTCAAAGAGTCTCCGAAATCGAGCGCTGTGTATATGAAAAGGGTATTATTAAACGAAGGCAGATCGCAAAATATCGTGACATTAGGCACTCAATACTCTCTGTCTATCTTGTTAGGGATTTGGTGTGAAGAGAAGTAAGAAAGTATAATAAATTAGTACTTTTGGCTATCTGTACAGTTTTTTTGTAGACGCAATTGAAGATTTGCTCATTTGTAAAGTTTTAAGCTTGATTGAATAATAAATTTGCTTAAAAATAGTGCCAGGTCTCCGGGAAATACGACCTTATTGCGTATTTACTAAGGATTCAATGACTTATTTGAAAAAAGCTAATTTCAAGATTAATTGATAATAATTTATGATTTGCAATTTGTCCTTGGCTGATTGCTTTGTTAATCACAGCGTCCAGTGGAAATAATCGATTTGTATTGTTTCTAATCAATAACGCTATAGTTCAACTTGTTAGCGATATGATACCTGCTAAATAAATAAATAATCCTGGACAAATTGCACAAATTGAATCTAAACCCAAATAGGTATGCTTGTGTTATGGGTGTTCTTAATCAACAATATTAATATATAGAATTGCTTAAATATATACTGGATATATTTAATGAATAACCAGACCCGAAAATACATACATCTAAATGTTTACAAATGGGGTCAGGTGTTGTCTTATGTCTGTCGATGGAGTTAGGAACAACAAAAATTAAAAATTAAATAAAATTTGAATTGAACCTGCATTTTTTTTAATTTACCTATTAATAAAAAAATAGCAATAATCTTTAAAAACTGAAAAATCACAAGTGTGCAACTTAAGACTCAGAAAAGATAAAAATAATAGTCCGCAAAAATATAAGAAAAGTCCGTAATTAAGTAATGAAACATGTATTGAAAATGCTTAGCCGTCACTCTCTAAAATGTACAAATAGGTATCAATTATCATGAGTAAGATAATAATCAAAACTGTTTTTAAACGTGGGTATTATTACGATTAAGTATTAAACAAATTAATTTTAAAAGGTATTCATATTATAGAGTAAAAGCATCAATAAGTATGAAATATTACGAAATGCAATTATTTCAGCCTTCTTCTACAAATATATGCGTCGTGCCAGTAATTTTGTGCTCTTACTTAAATTTTTAAATTGATTAAATAATTTATCGAACCTTAATTTTATCGTTTTCAATAGACACCACTGGAAAACGGACGATTTTTTTTATACAAGCCCCAAGAGTGTTTGCCAAATAAGAGGTAAAAGTCTATCGCAATCATGTTATAGACATTCATACTTCCTTGTTTACTAATATTATTATAAATTCGGGAGTCTGTCCGTCTGTTACGATTTCAGGGCTAAGCCGCTGGACTAATTTTAATAAAATTTGATGTGCATGTAGTTAAAGTCTCGACTTCAAATGCATACGCTGCTCTTTTTTAAAAACCAACCCCCCAAGGAGTATAACTTTGTACAAACATTATATTCGCTTATGAAGTCGGGGGTAAATAGTACAACAGTGAGCTCTATAAACCACCGACAAAATTGTATATTGGTTTGAAACGAGTTATTGAGTTCACGACTTTAATTAAGCATTTGAACAGTGACATCATTGAAATACTGATGAACAGGATGAGAATTATTGGACATAGACGCGCATCATTGCGCACACATTGTTATTAAGGTAACGACAAACATAATATACACGTATACACAGATACTGTATATACACACTACTGTACAAGGAAGATTTGTAGCTGACGTAAGTTTAGTACTAGGTGGCAAAAAAGTGCGTCTGTTTTTTTTTAATTTCATTAGCTGCTTGCGTTTTAATACATGCGATTGCTACGCTACAGTTATATATCCATCTTATGTAGGTATGATGGATGGACTGGATGACTTAGAATCATAAAATTTTCATTAATCCCCGACAAAACCTAGCCGTAATGTATCCAAAAACTAACTTAATGATGTCAGCTTTCAATCAAAAATCTGTAACGAAATCGGTTCATTTGTTAAACAGTTATCACGCAACAGTCTGTAGTCCGGTGAAGTTGTAAAAAACTTGCAACTTGTTAGCAACATATTAGCCATTTAAGAAAAAAGTGTGTGTGTACTTATGTACACGCGTTAGAAGTTATACTTCTTCGGCGTAATAAGATAAAAATCTTTTTAAAAACTAAAATGTTATCTATAGCTAACTTCATCATGTCGGTTTTTCGTGACGGTGTGCGCGCGCAGATCGTAAAAAATTACCCTCATCATTTTTTCCTAACACGCCAAAAGAAGTATAACTTCAAAAAGTCACAGACATGAGACACGTCAAATTATATATCATCTTCGATTTGGCGCCATCGTGAATGAAGATGATCGTAGTTTTTTCGTAATTATTGAACTTCGTGTAAATTACGAGTAAAATTAGTTTATTTAGGTGGAAACTACTTCAATTTTGTTCAGTTAAAGTGCACAAGTGTAATAAGTAAGTGTGTAAGTGTAGAAGAAATTAGTGAACCATGTATTTCTTCGTTGCCGCCAAATCTCACAAAGGGAGCTTGAGTAAAATGACTACCGCTTTACTCAAGACACCCTGACATGGCAAAGTCATGTCATTGAATAGTGACTTATGACTATACTAGCTGCTACCTGCGGCTTCGCCCGCGTTTTCACAGAAACCCGGTGTGCGATCGGGATTAAAAATAGCCTATATGTTAATCCAGGTCACAATCTATCTGTCTTCCAAATTTCAGACAAATCCGTTCAGCCATTCGAGCGTGAAAGAGTAACAAACATCCATACATCCATACTTACAAACTTTCGCATTTATAATATTAATAGGATAAGAACTAATTAATACGGAAGACATGGTAGCATGGCCTAACTGCTTTAACCGGCCACAGAAAGAAAATAAATATATCACCTCCCTTTTTCCATTGGCGTTTTAAATTAAAGTTATAATCTGATCGGTAAATCTTTAGCCAAAACATGACCTACATTTTACGATTATTAAGATTTGTAATAAGTATTGCTCTCGGCATATTTCTTTGTGAAAGTTTCAATTTCAATAAAAAATAATATGCCGCCGTCATAGGCAATTACAAACGCAGCTTGATGAAAGATCGATTTTATATTAACTTTCACAGTCAGTATAATAACCGACGTGAATATTGATATTATGGAGACATTTTTACTATGTCCTCACGCTAAGTCCTTAGCGAGGTATGCAGAGAGTTATAAAGTGAGGTTTTTGATTCGTTTCCTTTTTTCCATTTAACTCGTTATTCATGTTTGAAAAGAAAACAGTTGGATTGATTAATCGAGATCATTAGCTAGATTTTTGCTGAATTGTGCTTTTGATAAGACAAGTAGGTAAAGCTACAAAGTACTCTCTGTTTCACTGTTTCAGGAGTTGTAAGTACATTTTAAAACGCGTTGTCTGAATGTGACAATACTTCCTACTAATATTAATGCGAAAGTCTGTGAGAATGAATGAATGTTTATTACTCTTTCAATCAAAATCTTCGGAATAATACATTGGCCACAATTCATAAAAAAACGTATACTTTAGCATACGAGCGAAGGCGCGGGTGGAAGCTACTCTACATCAAAGTTATCTATTAGCTCTAATTATAGGAGTTGTCTGGTAAGAGATAAGACAGACTTTGTACCATAAATAATAAATAAATGTCCTTGAATAAGTTCCACAAATTGAATCTAATCCCAAAGTAATAAATTATATTATTATAGGTATTTACGATTTAATAAAAATAAATAATGAAATAGATACCAAAATACATTTTATTTATTGAACACCCAACCCAGAACAAAACAGAATCAGACAGACACCTACTATTATTTATTATATACTATTAAACAAAAACTAAAGTAAGAGTCAAGTTAAGTTGATATTATAGTCTGTATTACAGTATTATTTTATAACGGTTGTAATACCAGGTTGAACCTTGGAGTAGTAGGTAGTGTATTCATATTATTATTCACCTGCTATTTGCAGTGTTAGTTGTTTACATACGACTTCGTCAGCGTAGAATAGATTTTCATAAAATTTTCGCCCCAATTATAACCATTTGGCGATTGATTTTTGAAAAATAAACTAGTCAACATTTTAAATCTGGTATTATATCCATATCAAACTTCATCAAAATCGTCAAAGCTGTTTAGCCGTGAAAGCGTAACAGACAGACTTTCGCATTTACAATGTTAGTATGGGTAACGTTAATAGTGTTTCTGTTCTAGTTGCTCTGCTAAGGATTTTTACAGTAATAGAAAATTGTTTCAAAGTAGAACTCGACAAGATACACGTCAAATTATTATGAGCCAACATCGTATTTCAAATCCCATCTATTTAGTTCATCAGCACTAATTATGTAATATGTTCTATATCATTAACATTAATTACCATTCATACCTATTCACTGTTCAGACCAATCTAAATTCTAATAGAATGTCACTCAGCTTTCCTAAGTTGCACACTAAAATATTGAAATTAATTATTGAATTTCGTGTATGTACTGAGTAAAATTAATCAATAAAAATTGTATTTTGTTCAGTTTACAAGTGAAATGTTTATGAAGAAATTAGTGCACCGTGTATTTCCTCTTTGCCACCCAATCTCACTATATGAGCTTGAGTAAGGAGGCCACTGCTTTAATTATGACCCTGACATGACTTGATATAGAACGACTTATGACTATTAAAAAGAATTAATTACTACGGAAGACGTGGCAGCATGGCCTAAAGGTCTTAGCCTGCCCCAGAAAGGGGCAAATTAACCTAAAAAAAAAACAATTTAAGTATTACTTTCCTTTTGTTCCTTCATTAATACGATGATGAAGAGTAAGAACAACCATTAGATCTATACCTTTTCCAGACTATAAATTGTGTAGTTAATTAGTGTTAGTTAAACATAGATAAACACATAAATGCGATAACCTTGTTAATTGGCCCTGAAGCGTGAAAAGAATTATCTACATGAGTGATCGAGATCATTCTTTGTAGTATGTAGCTTGGCTAATTTAAGATTAAACATACAGTTAGCTATGACGTTTACGATATCCCTTAGATAACTTAGAAAATTTCAGATATCAAATATTTTTGCTCTCCTCACAATTATTTTGAATGGCAAATGTCGCCTTCATGACTAATTAAAAGATAACTGACATCACTGAGTGCGGTCGTAGGAGGTCATTTAGTTGGAAAATTACTTGCCAGTTAAAAATTTTCCAGTAGCGATATATTTTTTTTTAAAGAAAGAATAAAAATCACGTCGTACAATATTTAAACCCGTATCCTTCGTCTCTCGATGAGGATGCCATAGCTATATACCTATTACCTTTTTTATGTAATAATATAAGACGAGTTTATCATTGCTTATACGAAATTTACGTTTATAATGGTCTTAACTATCGATTTTTATAAGATTCTGTGATTTAAGCACCTTTGCATTGTTTGGAATTCAGTTTTTCTATTTCTAAAAATTTGAAGATTTGTTAATTCTTCAAATGACAATTGGTTTATTTATATACGGAACATATTATACATTTATACCTACAAACACACAAACTTTCGCATTAATAATATTTACTACGTTTTTGAAATATATCGATATATAAATTTATCGATAGCCTAACTTTCACTAATTAATACAAGAGAGTTTAATAATACGACATTCCATAATAGCAAGCAATCATTGCCCACAGACAAGATGTGCACATTAAAATTAGGGATGTATCAATGCGTATTTCAGCTGATACTATCAATATCGATATTTATAGAATAGCAGATACCGATATCGATTAGGACAGTGAAGAATGCAGATTTAAAGGTAGGTATGAAAAGCTGTGGGTTTAAAAACTGTTAAAATTAAAAATACTTATAACATTATTTACTTAGAATAATGATGATTGATAATAAATTTGAGATAGGGAGCCTGAAGGCGGTTTCAGAAATAATAAATAGGTATAACACGAACGAACAGAGCCCTCAGTGTATTGGACACAAGTTGTTTTCACTTTCCATCGAGTTTCGATTTTAACTCAAATTTGTATAGGGTTTTGAACAGCGCCTCTAGTGGTCACTATCGCAAATTTGCAAAGCGAGTTTATATTTCTATTATATTAAATCAATCGGTATTGGATCCATCCCTAATCAAAATCACTTTACGATTAAGTTAATATTGTGCGTTGAGTATATGTTAATGAATTCGATTATGTAAGAATCGCGTGAGAACTGTCAAAAAACAGCCTTCGCATTGTCTGTTTGATTATCAATCACGCAAGACCTATTAGACGAGATATAACGAGACTTTCACCAGAAGAAATATCAACTGCCGGCAGCTGCCGGTAGATTGTTTTAGCGAGTTCAGGATACGTTTCCAACAATGTGTCTGATATTCTTCATCTTCACTACATTGGATAAAACAAAGTCACTTTCCGCTGTCTCTCCCTGTGTATACTTAGATCTTTAAAACTACGCATCGGATTTTGATGCTTTTTATGTTTAATAACATAGAAGTTTGTCCACCCGTGCGAAGCTGGGACGGGATGCTAGTTACTAATAAATGTCAAATCCATCTTATAACTGATTGACTGACTACCTTAAGATTCGTAAGACTCATTTACCTCTTAGTAGTAAGCCGTCGTCTAGAGTCACCTAAAGACTTATCAATGTTTCCTTTTCGAAAACTTTTAGAAAGATTGCGTGACCTTTGGTCATTTCTAACATGTTTTGGTACATGGCTGTATAGATTTTAGAATTTTCGAGTTTGTTTTAACAACGTGAGTGTTGGTTTTAAAACAAAAATCTACAAAAATCATTGAAGTAAATGGGTTAATTGATAGTAAATACCACCACTAACCATAGAAATCTGCCACGAATTACCTATGCGCTGCCGACTTATAAAAAGTTTATTAACCTCCTTCTTAAAAAAATATCTCCATATCTAAATTTTCTTAAAAATACAATTTACAGCCTCCTTGGCTGTTCAAATCTCACTTTTTTGTAGGGATGAAATAGCGAACAACGACAAGGGTCTCCAAATTATATAGACACCATAGATATATATCTAAAGGCACATATTTAAGTGCAATTCTGTCCATAGCCGTGATCTTAAGCTTTATAACCAAGTCAACCGACTATCTTAGACTGCAAACAATAGCTTGAACAAACGCTGTGATTATGGTGGTATTAGATAGAGTTGAGCTCTTCCCAGCCAAGTTGCTGCCTACCAGCACCTGTTGAATCATTAAACCTATGCTCGCCTCTTACAAGTTGCCAGACAAGAAGATCTACATAACCGACCCGGAATAACACGAGGCAACTGTTTATAAAACGTTCTTTTGACAAATTTGCGTATCGCTATTATTTGAATGTAGTATTATCCTAATACTACATTAATAAGACAGATTAAACTATTCATACTTAAATATGACATGGTAAACGGTTGTTAGGCACAAAACAGACGTGTAGCTGAATAACTTCGTGACTTCCCAAAGTAATCGTGTTTTCTTCGTAACTTGTCTTGCAACTTTCCAGCGCTAACAACTTTGCATACTGCATGAGTAAAGGCTCGTTAAATAACTGTCGCTTGTGAATGGTAACAGATATCTGTAAAATATCATCGGTTTTGAGAAAAGTGAAATTGGAATTCTTGTTACGTAATATCATTCCCATTGCCCTATTACATTACGTTTTATTATCGAAATAGTGAATTCATAAATACATTTAATAATAATAATTCACCTGATTCTACATTGCTTAATAGTATATACCTACATATCTTCAAGCCAAGTTCCTTACAGTGTACGCAGAGAGTATCGAGTGCCATCCACATTCGCAGTGTAGGTATATTTGCTTTTTGTCAATATTTCATCTGTTCCTTCTTCCACATATATAATTATAGTAATAAATATTATTTATTAGTAATAATTATATTCTTTGCTTATTAGTATATTATTATTATGAACACTAATTGAATGAAAATTATTTATGAATATTATACCCATTTATCTAATATCTAGATTTCACCCGCGATAAATCGAGATGGAAAACATCCTTTCGAATTCGATGAAAGTACACACAGCTTGCAAATTAGATTGAAATCGGTTAAGTAGTCATCAATGTGAAGCACTACGAAGTTCGCCGGGTCGGCTAGTATAATAAATGTCGTAGGAATTTTGAATTGGTTGAATGTTGAGTGGAATTGGAAAATAACATAATTCATTTAGCGAAATTAAAATAGAAGAAATAGGTATTACCTTTTTTACACTAGTGAACATTTTATTTTACTAATTGGAGAAACACGTTACTTGTGATAACTAAGTAGGTACTGTTCAGTTTATGTTGTTGAAAATATTTGTATTATTTGGTCATAGTTTATCTTAGCGACTTCAGTGGCTTTTAAGGTCATAGCAATGTCAATGGTTATTACATTCTGCTAAATTCTGTTAAATTACGGTAGATGGCGAATAACATAAATATGAGCAATTCATATAATATGTACTTATATATCTTACCTTTATTATATTTTTTTTCACTTATTAGACCAAGGGGTGACCTTGGTGGTCAAAAATGTAATTACCAGGGTCTGCAACTAATCACTCGAGTCTAGACTATTCCTAGTTTTAGTAGATACAAGCTGTCCCTGCGAACTTCGTTTCACCTGTTCTGGTTATATGGGCAAACTTAAATTGTTGTTTTTCCTAGTTTCCTCGCGGTTTTCCTTTTTAATCTTTCCCTGAGTTTGAATAAATAAATTAAAACCAAGACTAACTAACAACAATTGTTTTTTTTTTAAATATACTTATATAGATACAAAGTAAGTAAGTAAAATAAGTAAGTATCTTCACGCCCATATCCGCGAAGAGGTAGGCAGAGGTAAAACCAAGGCACCCACGACTAGCCGAAGACAATAAGTCCCACAATGTGATAGGTGGCAAGCCTATCGCCAACCGGGCACATTTCCAATCCCGACCAACATTTTTTTTTATTAGAAAATTGGAAAAATCC
Source organism: Calephelis virginiensis (assembly GCA_002245475.1). Lineage (NCBI taxonomy): Eukaryota > Metazoa > Arthropoda > Insecta > Lepidoptera > Riodinidae > Calephelis > Calephelis virginiensis. Next base: position 179,132 of record NJDC01001645.1, on the reverse strand, counting down.
AATTTTCTTTATGTTGGCCGACCTGGGATCCGAACCCAGGACCTCATGCAGTCAAGTCCAACACCCGGACCGCTAGACCACAGAGGCGACTAGACCACAGAGGCGACTAGATACAAATATTCTAGAACTAAGAGTGCTGGTCACCGCCTTTATGCTTTCACCAGTCAGTGCTGCCATAGGATATGACCAAATTTTAATAACTATTAGTTTACTTAAAGGTAGTTACTAAATATTACAACTAAAATGTTTCTCCAATAAATAAATCATAATGTCCACTAGTGTAAAAACAGGTTATTTTAAGAAATCCTGCTATAAATAAAGGTTTATAACAGTACTTCAATAGCACTATGAGCAATGATAAATTTATTTAAACACTAATTCAATAAAATAAGAACTTAAAGAACTTAAAACATGTTTAGATGTAGGTAAGTACCTATAATGCGTTTGAATTTTACCTATGGATCAATCGAATAATGGCTGCGAACAACGAACACTTCCATCTCATTCATAAACAGATTGAAACAGAATTTTATAACGAATTTGTCCTCCAATCGATAGCTGAACTGACAACAATCGCCACAAATTTCTACATGTTTCAGTTGGGGATTTTTAGTTCATAGTATACAGTCTGTTTTTACCCCTTTAAAATAAAAAAAAAATGACTGAAATAAAATAACTTATTTGAATTCTAGAATGTTTTAATGGGTCGCATAGAAACTAAAGAGAAACAATTGTTTTTGTTTGTCATTAAAGAACGTGCTAAATTTAAATGTGTAGGTATTTAGCAATAACAAACAAAAGATGTTTTTGCAAGTCACGAGTGCTTGGAATTGCAAGAAAATATCAAACAATATATTTTTCATTAAAATAATTATTATTCTCAATAAAAATATTACATAAGTCCTTCAGAGAAAACATTCGTAAAACTATATTCTTGTGAAATGACTAATACAAGTTCCAAATAATAATTATTTTTATAATAAGAATAGGTGTTGAAGCAGGGAGGTTTGGCGGCTCTTTTAAGTTCGCATTGGAAAGAACTGGAACTTTCTGCTTAAGTTGGTAGTTGGTACACAATTATCGCCTCTGTATATGGGCGTCGACAGGATTATTTTCAGGGTGGTGCATCTTCATCTATAAATACTATTAACTAATATAAAACATCAAAATAAACATGTATAGCAACATACATAATTACATACGAACACAAACATACATACATACATAGTCTCAAAAAGCATTACTCTTCCGCAAGTACAGTCAGGTAATTTTTTCTATCTACTTTCTTTCCGGACAGGGGGGTACAGTTAAACCCCCTTGCCCCCTGCTGCTGGCGCCCTTGCCTCTGTATTCAAGTAGTCCAATGCTGGACGTGACTTCAATGTGTCTGACATAAAAAAATCTCTCCCTTTTAGGGTTATCTAGGTTCTGGCAGTTTTATTTATTTATCCTTTTAAGTTTATTCACAAAGTTTATCCAAATTCACAACAAATGAACATAAGTGAATATATTTTTTTGTTATTGCAAATGTCATCCGGTGTTGGACTACACTACATGAGGCTCGGGTTGAAAACCCGGGTCGGTCAACAAAAAGAAAACGTGTTTTTTTATTTTCTAATAAAAAGAATGTTGCCCCGGATTGGATATGAGCCCGGTTGGCAATAGGCCACCTATTACATAGTGGTACTTAATGTCTTGGACTAGTCATGGGTAGGGTACCCATGGGTTGTGCCCCTGCCGACCTCTACTGGGCAACGGGCATGAAGATTTTTCATTATTGTATGTGTGCTTAAATAAAAAAAAAAAGATTGTACACATGTAACGTTCAACATAAATTGAATATCGATCATTTGGTGCAACAATGTCGTAACTACAGTTTTAGAAATTTTACAGGAGAGTCAATTAAACATTTGTTTTGAAGAGACTTATCACAATCGTCGTGATTTTGAGTTCAGTATGTGTAGTTTCTATTTTAATCCTAAACTACTCGATATATTGTACATAACTTAGATTATTTTATTGAATCACGCGTTACTTTGCGGAAATCCATTTTAACAGGTGTAAAATAAGCCTTTATTTCACTAGTTTCGCGGAAGCTGTTATTAGCTTAAATAAAAGAATGTATGTACCTGTAAATACGTCAGTGTTGCTTCAGTGTTCAATTAAAAAAAACAACGCTTTCGCTACAAAATTTTGCACTTGTGACAAAAAAGAAACTAAACACTTGAATTAATTGAATCGATGTTTCTCCCGAACCATGAAGTCTTTCTGCTTTTTTTGCCATACATAGTTTGTTATTGAAAATAAATGTAGTTATGACATTGTTCCACCAAATAAGCGATATATGATTTATGAGTGAAGACTTGACGTTTATGACTGTATCCAAGAATACCTAATAGGTAATATAAATTAGGGTCGTGCAACAAATGCATTGACCCGGGTCGGCCAATCGATATGCACATGATCAATTTCTAGAATACAGTGTGTTAACGGTAACCTACGGCCGTTGTGCGTGTGGAATTACCCAGTAAAACTAATGGTCATACGTAGTTACACATTTTATACTTTGCAGTTTTAATTTATGTCATAAAGTTTTGTCTAGTGGAGATTAGCTAACGGGTTTACTTTAGAGATAAATATAACACAATTATAACGTTTTTTTTACACATTAATTACAAGGCTAATGTATGCAAGGAGCTTTGTAAAGATTCTTGTTATAACTAATCAGCAGTCCGTCCTAACTTCGCATGGGTGGACAAACTTCTATTTTACTACATTTGTTACTATAACTAATATCAACGTTCCTTTTAAATCTATATATATTAAAGAAAAACCGCATCAAAATCCGTTGCGTAGTTTGAAAGACCTAAGCGTACAAGATCAGATAGCTGAAAGCGACTCTGTTTTTTACCATGTAAGTGATGTCTATCTTATGCTAATGAGTATTTTTTGTTTCACTTAATCTTATAAGCTGCGTTATCTAAGTCTAGAAAGTCTAGGAATATCATGAAGTACACAAATATGATATCCGTATACGTAGGCAGAAAATATAGAAAGCCACATTTGTATGGTTGCTAGAGTTACTTAAAAATTACATAATGCAACATCTCATGGATACAATAAAATATACTATCGATAGACAATTTTCAAAGATAGCGGTTATTTTTGTATCCAAGAGCAGACGGCAGATCCAGGAAGAGTAATTGGGGTCATGATACCCCACCCCTCTGGGCAAGTCGCTATGTCGAAAAGTATGATACCTGATCAGATTTAGAGTCTGCCCTGAATGAAACTCGCGCATGTGACTCCTGACTTAAAGACTGGATCTATCCCTCTTTCCATCGGGGGAGTTAAATTTATTTTCTGTTAACCCCTCCGTTTTAAAAAAAATTGTCATAGCTCCTAAGTTTCTAAGTTAAGTAAAAATTTTCGCTGACCTAAGACCTGACTGCTGACTAAAACCGAGGTCTAATGTCAGAGTCATCTCAAGCACTTCAGATTGCAAACAAAAAGTCCGCATCGAAATCGGCCTCTCCGTCTAATAGTTATGATGCCACAGACATTCACACTCAGACACGTCAAACTTAAAAACCTTTTCCGTCGTCTTTCCGTCTTTTGCCGTAGTCAAAAATAGAATTTAACATCATTTAACTTTGAATTAAACATTTTATGGTATGGCGTACCCGTAGGTATTTCAGAGAATTGTTAGTTTTTCTGATACACTTATTTATGAGACTATGATTCACAAAGTAACTATCGACCGTAGTTTAAACAAAACTGATAACTTATCTCGTTCGATTCAAACTGTTCCCATCCTACAAAATATTTGTGAGCTTTCATTTTAACCGCTTTTGGGCTGAGTATTTCTTAATTTACCCGTGAAATTGGAATAACGGTTTTCTACAGTACCTTGATTTGTAGACAAAGCAAGTTAACGCTTGGTGTTATAATTTTATATTATTAATCGATTTTGGTTTAGATTGTGTACTTTCAACAATAATGGTGCAAAAAGTGTTTAAATGTATTGTTTGAGTGTAAATTTAAGGTTAAGAAATATAATGGTATAATTGAACATCTCTGATGATCTCATAAATATGAGAAAAGCAGAAGAAATATTGACAAAACAGATATACAATGCCAATGTGGATGGGCGTCGGTATTCAGCGAGAAGTAGATTGACAAAAAGAAGAAGGAATGTATCTTTACGCTCATATCCGCGAAGAGGTAGGCAGACGCACAAAGGGCACCCACTCTTAGACGAAGCACCACAATGTGATAGGTGGCAAGTCTACCGCCAACCGGGCACATATCCAATCCCAAGCAACGTTTTTATTTATTAGAAAATTGGAGAAATCAAATTTTCTTTTTGTTGCCAGACCCAGGATTCAAACCCGGGACCTCACGCAGTAAAGTCCAACACCTAAACCACTAGACCAAAGAGGCGAAATAGATTGACATTTCACGAATCACGACGAATACGCTTGGGTTTAAGTCGAAATGAGTGAAATTGGTGTCAGAGATTGGTGTTAAGAATTTGCGAACCCGCCGTGTTTGTATGAAAAGAAAAGCTAATGAATGTCGAGCACTAGGTAGATCTGTTAGAATTTGCCTACCCCGTAAGGGATTTGGCGTGAAGATGTGTGTACTTAGATTAATAAAAAGCAAAACAGGAGTATCACATGTGTGGCTGCATGTAAAAGGTTCATGTGTTCCAAGAAAAAAAGAAAAAAAGCTATTGTACTTTTTTAAAACATTTTAAAAGACAAAGGAATAAATATAGAGTATGATTTATAAGCAGTACAGGCCGTGGGCAAGTGCTAATTTATACCAAATTAAAAGAATATTGTAATCAAAATTAATGACCTTGGGAAAGCTTAGTAAGTGCTGGTCACGCGTTTCCGAGTCAAAGAATGGTGAATTAGTTTTAGAAACCCATGTTTAAGTAGGTACAATTATAGTTCCATAGCTGCGTTGGCTCCGTAAGAAATTCGTGCAGCAAATTAAGCGCAGTAAAACCTAATTAAGACCTATCATTGATAAGGTCGTCAACATAAACGAAAAATTTATACATTAACTAGCTGAACCGGCAGACGTTGTTCTGTTATAAAAAAAATTGGGATGAGTGAGGTGAAAGTGTTAAGGGACACTTAGGTGTATGAAAAGTAAATGTTGGCCGATTCTCAGACCTACTGAATATGTTCACAAAATTTCACGAGAATCGGTCAAGCCGTTTCGGAGGTGTACGGTTACTAACATTGTGACACGGGAATTTTATATATAAGATAACTAACTCATAAATAACTCTAAACCATCAGTCGGATCATGATAAAAATTTTGTGTCACATAATAATCATTAGCCTCTGTGGTCTAGCGGTCCGGGTGTTGGACTTTACTGCATGAGGTCCCGGGTTCGAATCCCGGGTCGGCCAACAAAAAAGAAAATGGGATTTTTCCAATTTTCTAATAAAAAAAAAAATGTTGGTCGGGATTGGAAATGTGCCCGGTTGGCGATAGGCTTGCCACCTATCACATTGTGGGACTTAGTGTCTTCGGCTAGTCGTGGGTGCCTTGGTTGTATCTCTGCCTACCTCTTCGGGCGTGAAGATACTTTAATAATCATTAGCTAATAGCTATATCCAATCGCGTAGGTAGTAGCACCATGTAGTACTGAATAAAATAGTTAGATTCGGTTTTTGCAGTTTAGTCGACGCGCACAAATACCACTTGTATGGTTCAAGTGAATAAAGATTTTTCTGATTCTGATTCTTTTACTGCGTCTAAATGCTTATTGTATTATATAAGGTTTATCATCGTACATCCAATCCAAGTTTACGTTTATGGATAATAAAATTACAGAGAGGTATTGCTAAGATGTGAATCGGTATTTGGAATTTAGACGCCTAAAATTATTATGATAAGCTTTTTTTACAACTGGTATACGCAACTGCAGGCTTAAAGACAAATATATTATACTTATCAAGATAAATAAAACAAACTTGAAAGGAACACATTTTTCTAAAGGAGGTGTGTAAATCTGGCGTGACTATAATTATTTCATTAATTAGCAACCTAAAAAAAAGGAGTCTTATAAGTTTAACTTGTCTTTGTCTGTGTCTTTCTCTGGCATCATAATTTCCAAACGAATGGACTGAATTCAATGCAGTTTTTTTTTTGTTTGAAAGTTAACGCGATCGATATAGTTCTTAGCTACATCACGGCTATGTATTGTCGAAGGTTATTGAAGTGCAGAAATCTGAAATCTATTTAGTAGGGTGTTGTTCCGAAAGAGTTATTTCTAATCCTTCATTCTAAATTCAAATCTAACCTTCAAAATTTTGTTGCAAAATTTCACGCAACTACAAAAAATATTCGTTTACACGTTTATATTAAAAAGCAAGTGCAACCTGGGGGGTGATTATGTAACTCAGTTACCAACTCAAAATGGATGAGTGTACATCGAATCGCTGTCAAATGACGTGTTTTGTATTTGCTATCTCCAGTGACCAACAGAAATACAATAGAGATAGCAAACACAAATGACGTCATTTGATGTACAATTTTTCAGTTTGAGTTGACAACTAAGATACATAATCAACCCCCTGCAACTTATTAGAATTCACTTCGATAATTTTAAATAATTTTGATATAAAGAGCTAAACTTAATTAAATAAAAAACAAACTTCAATGTAGGTTGTCGATGGCGGCCCTGACATCGTTTTGTGCTACTCGCAATAACAATACTTTTCCGCAACAAAAACAATACTGTGCTAACATTTTTTAGGTTTTTAAATCTGGTTTTGTTAAATTATTCTTCATGTTAAGGAAGTTATTTATACAAGAACTGTTATAATTTGTCTTCCTAGATCTTCTTGTAGAAACTTGTAAAAAGATTTGCAAAAAAAGCCACATACTTGTTAGAAAAATGCTCAGATGTCAAGATAACACTAAAATTTAAAAAATAAATAAACTTCCGTTAAGACCTTTATACATATAATGTATCTAGGAATCATATCGATCATGTCAGCTTTCAAATAAAGAAAATAGAATCAAAATCGGTCCATCTGTTCAAAACTTATGATGTCACAAACAGAAACGCACACACACAGACACGTCAAACTTGTAACACTCCTCGTTTTCCGTCGGGTTAAAAAATAGGGATGGATGGATTTCCTGTTTTTGCAAATATTATGCGGTGCTCGTCACTGTCGTGTTCTAGTTTAGAGGGTGCGGTAGCCACTTGACTTACGCTAAAAACTAAATGTACCAGCTTTCAATTGGGAACCCATATACACACCTCTAAAATCTTATTGAGAAACAAATGTTTATCCACTGCAAGGTATAGGTATTGACCATGTAGTCTGTACTCCATAAATATTGTATTGTCAACTTAAACTTTAACGATAAGACGACTAGTGTCTATAAGCGAAGATTATTTAGTATTAGAAAATTCGTCACGTTGTTTGCTTTTCAGGTCCATAAACAATAAAATCGGAAATTCACTCCAACTTGTAGTTAGTACTTCCAAGATCGGTACTTCCTATTTAGGTCCATTGGTAAGACCTTCATTGTGGTTAAATATAATATGCTGTGGTTAAGTAAGAGCCGCGATAAACAGTCAAGTGTGAGTGTTGGTATTGCTAACTATCCGTAGCCCCCGGCTTCACATAAGTACATTTTTTGACTAACTTAGACGAAGCTATTAAAAAGTTGGAGTCAAAAAAAGCGTTTGTCGCGAGCCAAACTGGTTCAAGCGTTCAGAGGTGATTGAATGTCAACCACAAAAAACGACGCAGTATCCAAATATCTAAGGGCAATAACTCACAGAGACGCTATGGCGACGTGGCCAGCGACGTCGCCAACTAGATCGTATTGAGATGTATGATGGCTAACGCATTGGCGAACGAATGGCGATGCAGGAACGCTAGACCTAGCCATAGCAACGTCGCTGGCCACGTCGCAATGGCGTCCCGGTGAGTTATGGCCCTTACGCACTTGGCAACCGAATGGCGACGCAGGAACGCTAGACCTAGCCATAGCAACGTCGCTGGCCACGTCACAATGACGTCCCGGTGAGTTATGGCCCTAAATATCACCCGTGTTGGGCCGTGTACTCTATGTAGAATAGACCATCTATCATCCAGCTTAACAGGTCGTAAAGGGCGAATAAAGGCGAAACAGGTCATTAGCTGCAAAGATCACCGGCGGTAGAGTGGTGTGCAGCAATTTGCCCGGGTAGGGATCCACAGCCTTATCTATTCCTGCCGCCATAATCACGATATCATGTTTCGGTCTGGAGGGCTGGGTAGCCGGTAGACTTGCACAATTGGCTTAACATCCCAGCTACAGGACAGCGACGGACCTACAACATTTATGGTGGTATCTGCGGTCATCTCATACCATCAGGGGAGCGTGCTTGTTCGCTGTCTTTTGCCATAAAAATCTAGTTTTTTTTTATTTCTTAATTGTGTTAAAAATATAACAAATAGTAATAGGTGTACAAACTATTCTAGAATGCTTATAGCAATACGAAATGTCATAATGTATATTTTTTTTTGTATTATATATTGAATTTGTAATATTAACCCATTTGTCTAATCTTGAAATTTATATGAAATTGCCTTTGAACCATGACCTTTATTCCAATAATCCATCAAAATCCATTTGTTGTAAGACAAGTAATAGCGAAACAAACATACGACAAAAACATACATACGAATTGATAACCTCCCCCTTATTGGAATTGCTTAAAACGTATTGTTTTTTACCTCTGCAGTTATTATTATTTATTAGACCATCAAAAAGTTGACTTTTATCACTAGACTCTGTTGAACCGTGATAATGTTCTTTAACCTAACCTTTAACCTGGTGTGTTTTTTAACCTTGTCAGATACAGGGTTAAAAACACACCAGCACGTTAACTAAATTTTATCACGTGTAGCACAAGTCGTGTACCTTTAGACACTTTCCTTTTGTACGTTCTCTACAAACAGCATTTCATTCTTGTTAATTAAAATGTATGTTATTTGGACAGATCAAAAAAGAAAAAGTATCTTTAAGCCCCTATCCCCGAAGAGGTAGTCGCGCCAAAGCCTAAGTCCCGCAATGTGACTGGTGGCAGGCCTACCGCCAACTGGGCACATATCCAATCCCGGGCAGTGTCACTTTCATTAGAAAATTGAAAATATAGGTTTTTTAATTTTTTTTGTTGCTCGACCTGGGGATCGACCCCGAGAAGTCAAGCCCGACGCCGGACCGCTAGACCACAGAGGCGATAATTTTGACAGATCAGCGCTGATAATCTATAAAACAAACTTACATGGACCACCTTACCTTTTACCTCACAAGAACGAAATGGTATCCATAAAGTCCATGTGTTCGAATGTACAAAACTTACTAATTAATTTTATCAAGTACTTCGTTGAACTGCCTATTTCCAAAACATTCATCGCTTTATCAAACAAATATAGCCATAATCGTATAAAAACAAACAACTAGGTTTGTGTGTTCACGTATTGCTATTGGCTCTGCCCCTAATACCTACGCAAGAAAATATAAATATGATATACACGAGATGCCTTGTCATTGTACGTAATTAATGGTTAATTTATACAAGACAAAACAACAACAGATGCTTCCTTTTCATAACCCCACATTAAATTGAAATACGTCGGCGCGGGCAATCACAATTACAAAAGCTTGCATAATGTATTGGTACATTCTTGGCTACTGAATGCGCGGAGTTTACTTTTATTTTTAATAAATTAATAAAACATTATACTTGTAGTTTACCGTTCTATATTGATATTCAAAAATAAAACTATTACGTATGTTAATATCTCAATAAAGATATAATAATAGATCATTACGTAATGTTCCATACGAAGATTCTATGTGAAAGTATTTGTTTGTTTAGTGCTGAAGATCCGAGATTTTAACCAAAGTTTAGATGTAGATATTGGTGTTAATTTTGTTATGCACTCACTAATGACTAAACTCATTTTAGGACATCGCTATTTTCTTTTAACGATAGTGTTTTTAGTTTAGTTTGTGCATGACATTTCTACTTACTTTTCAATTATTCTTCGGTTTGGGTTGATTAAAAACGAGTTGACATTTCGGATCTACTCGTATATTTAGGTTTAGGTAGGTTGTAGGGATTAAAAGATTTTAACTCTTTCCTTTTCGTTTCAATGGACTTCGATTGGGAGTTAATAATCTGATAGATATACAGAACAGATAGTTTATACTTGAGACAGATGGATAGGTTTAATAGCCAAAGGTTTAGTCTAATCGCGTCAAGTAGAGATCTAAGATAATGAAAGCAGATCTCACAATCAAATGGGATTAATAATACTTAGGGGATACTTGAGACAATTTTTCAAAGCTTAATTAGTAGTTCTAATATTGTAGTTCATAGCAACAACAGCGACAATAGAAAGGGCTGCAAATTTAATGACAGTCGTCATTACTTAAACCATGGTTGTAAAGGTTTGTATCTGGTGTAGTAGTACTGTGGTTGTAATGCAGTTTGTGAATTGTTTATGTAAAAATCAATAAAGACTTATGACTTCACATTTCATTCATTTGTTAATCTGCAACATTTTCGTTAACGCATATTGTTAAATAAACATTAATTTAAATCTTGAAGTTCAGTAGCAAATGAGCAAATAATGTCGCTGGTTGAAATATTAAAATTATCTACGAAGATGGATGGATGGTTGGTATGGTCATCGTTAAGAAAGGAATAAATAATTTCACCACTGGCATTAAATCCTCAGTAGCTCAAATGTTTATAACGTTAAGAACAGAGACGAAAGGGTGCAGGTTCAAATTCAGTTAGAGGTGATTTTTTTTCTTTGAAATTTGTGAAAATGTATCCCAAGCACCTGTGCTTGTCCTGACAAGTACTAAAATTAACATATCTTTCGGAAAGGATAAATAGATATGTTTCGTTAGAGGAGTTTTTTTTATCATTTAGCGGAAAAACATTCGCGAATCATACAAGTTAATAACGTCACATCTGATTTCTTTTATCGCACTTGTCAGATATAGATAACGTTGTATATTACGACTAGGATATGTCGAATCGTTCAATAGCATATCTTGATTGATGCACGGAAAGGTTTCACTAATCGGTAATTTCACAATTATTTTAACAAATACTCGTTTAGTATTCCAAATGTTATACATTCTGGATCGCGTGCCAAGATGTCGTGTTTAACCAGAATGCGGCAAAACTTTCAAACAATTCTGTATTTTATTACGTCTGTATTGAATAACATTTCCCCTTGAACAAATTTTGATTTGTATCTCTCCATGTTGCGATATGAAGATCAAAAACCTTCGACGTTATACTGAACAAGGTTTGTATGTTGACATATTGCTATCGGCCCTGCCCATTATACTAACGTTAGAAAAAAATGTGATCCTTGAAAGCATTTGCGTTCTAGAAGAAAATATTACATGTAGGATACACAACACTAATCAAGTGGGAGATCATTTTGTTTGTTTATAACATTTGGACTATAAGGAAACATGTCCACGACAACCCTTTCAAAAACAATTTTATCATCCTAGCAAAAGTTAACCTATCATTCCCTAATTTTTCTTTACACGTAAAATAAAACTGCACAAAAAGGCGTAAGGGGTGTTTGTACCACTTCAGTTAGCAGGAAGTGTTGAGAAAAGTCTTAGTACTCTTTTTGTCCGTCTGGCTCCCACACCACTCCGGGAAATTCCCGTTAAAGAACTGCATTACAAATTATATTAAAATATTAATAATCCATTTATTCAAATATTTTTAAGATTGATATTTAGAGTCAGAAAAGTGATTATAATAGGGACAACCTCTGATTGATATATTTCTGTCATCTGAGATTCATTAGGCATGTTGCGCTCGCATAAGATTAAGTGAATATTATAATTATTGTTTTTATGCTTTTATAATCCGCTGGAGAGATTAATATGTAAAAGTCACTTGACTTTTTCAATACTATTTTTCTACACACATTTGCTGGATCATCACTATGCTAGTTTGAAATAGAAGTTTGCGTGACCACGTTGAACTATGGTGCTGGTAGGTTAAGGAATGGCGACGTCGCGGTTGATTCACGCTAACAAAAAAACTTTTGTTTTCAGTGAATTTAGACAGTTATTTTCGGCTATTAAAAATCTATAGAAATGTGGGTTAGGCTAAATAATTTTTGGTTTGTTTTCACGACTCATTGGTTGGATTCTGATAAAGTTTATCGTCAAATAAAAAATAGTAAAAAAACCCCTAACAAGAAACAAGTATAAGAAGTCGTCTGTATATAGCTCATTAGATTTGTGGTAGGGACCTTCGTCCTCATTGTCATAAGTGATCGTTGTTTTTTTTATTAAGTTTTCTTTTATTAAGTAGGTATAATGCACATTTTCTGATCCATTTCACATTGTCACATTTGTAACAATCCCTTTCGAAAAATGTAAACTAAATAATTCTTACTTAAATACAGTAAACATTTAAAGACAAAACTAATGACCATTAATCATAATATACTTAAGAGCTCCGCTAACTTATTTTTGCTGCCATTATGTGTACCAAGTAGCAATAATCGCAATCTAATTTGGAAGGTATCAAACTACTTCTAAATCCCTACTTTTGACTCATAATATTTAGCGTAGTTCTGTTAATGTTGTGAATCATTTTATGATTTATTCATAAATTAAACATTGACAATAATTGGGAATCACGGTGATGGGTTTGATTTGAGGTAAATAATAAAATGATTCCATAACTGTAGAGAAACAAAATGTTAAGTTTGTCATGGGTTTATACTAAGGGCTACTTGCAAGCTCTATATTACATATTGCATTATATTAGAAGCAAACTATTTTAAGCTGATAGCTTAACCAACTTTTAAGTTTAAACCCAGGATAGTGCAAGCTCTCTAATTGAGGTAGGTGAAATTAAAGTCACTTTGACCATCGGCTCTGACAGCTCATCACGTAGTTTTGAGTGAACGTAACGATCATGTGCGTTGACCTGTAGGGTTACTCTTAAATCTCGATATCATATTGATTGGAAATTGAAATCATGTATGTCAGTTTAGGTGTGGTAGTCCCATACCTGACATTGGCTAAATAGGTCGTGAAAAACGACTGAAAGCCATATTTATAAAAGAAGAAGAAGATGTCAGTTTAGACACAGTACTAGCGGATTATTAACATTTAGTTACAAATATATTCAACGAATCCGATAAAATAATGTATTGTTTACTATTATAAAAATGTTTATAATTCGCAAGTATTGTGTCCAAGAGAACCTAAACTGAGCTGTTCTATTCAAATTTCCGATATTGCATGAATCGAGCTTCGAGAGTAACCCTACAGGTGTTATTCCAAAACGCTTCTAGAGTAAGCATCACAAAGCAGTAAGTAAGCAGCTAGTTTAAGGTCAGTGTAAGTCTGAAGGTTAAGAGAAATTATAATCTGTACATATAATAAAACTGTAGAAGAATGAATTCTATAAGATTTATAAAATATAGGCAGTGGAAAAAAAAACAAGAAGCTCTTTTCTTGTAAGTTAAGTCATAATGTTTCGGAAACACAGCCACTAAAGTAATTGGTTCTTTAATATTTGATCCAGTATTCATCACGAACATTGATAAAATGTATGAATTCAAGCATTACACAAGTGAGTGAAGGAAATATTTTTTACAGAACGTAAGCTACGTTAATTCCTTAATACAATTTGAAACATAATTTAATTCTTGCAACTTGATGTTAAAGAAAATTTTAATTAAAAATGACATAATGTTTTGAATGATTGTAATGTTTTTCGTTACATGAAAATAAAAAATGTAAGTGTACATAATAATGGATTCCATTGTTAATTTTGGATTGCATTAATACATTTATGGATGATGTTTGTATTTAAGTTCAATAATAAAATATAATCGTGTATGAAGGAATTATGTGGAGGGCTAAAATTAGTTACATGAATTTATTCTCTTATAAAACTACGATGATTAAGGGATATAAGGATAACTTATGGTATATCCCATCATTTTAAGCATCACTTTATTTTGAGAAACAAAATGACAAACAATTTAATCTTCACCAAATAATAGCTGATAAGTACTTTCACAATAAGTAACTAGTCTTATCCTTCCTTAAACTTTGAGCACTAACACCAAGTAGGTAGGAGTCAGATTAGACACTAATAAATTTATGTTTCAGTAGGGGTTAGTAGGTACGCCATACTGTATGGCATCATAATTTATAATACGTCAATGCAAAAGACGTGACGCTTGGGATTATTTGTATGACTGACAATTCAGACAAATTACTCATTGGTTGTAAATAAGGTAACGCCTGTGTATCCCCGAGGCATATGAAACAGAGGAAAATCAAGAGTTAGAAGAATTCTCCTAATAATGTCTAATACTTAATGAGACTTTGAAAAGCTCACTGCAAGGCAGAAAAAGGTTCTGCAGCTGTTATCTGAGGGTAAGATAATACCTAAGGGAAGTGCAGTAGGGCCAATATCAGTAATCGAAAGAGGTGGTGCTATTTTTTAAGTATTTAAAGTTTTATAAAAAAAATGTACCAATGCCCTACGTATGTCCTTATTAACCGTGATCAAGTTTATTTAAATATTGATGCAAGAGTTCAAATTTAAGAAAAGGTTGAAATAAATTCTTGGTATGTAATTTTCAGTTATTGTTTTGTCTGAATTTTTTTAGTTTCATTTATTGCGTGACATCCTCAAATCAGTAACATGCTTGTCACTATAAAATGGACAAATATACCTAATTGGATTTAAAAACATTATTGGAGTGATAATATATATTATCATTTTGAGTAATTTCTTCCTTTTGAGCGCCGCAATCAGGTAAAGGTGGATGTAAAATTTTCGATTTGTGTATTATTCGTGTTTTATATCACAAAAAAAGAAAATATTTTGTGTTTATACGAAAGAGCTACTATTGTTTCATTGTCTTTTTACATCTTGGTTTGTATATATCTTAATAAAGGTAGATTTATATTTTCCTCTTTAAAAATTATATACATTGAAAAGTTAAAACAATTCTGTAAGAAAATGCCTACATCCGATTTAATCGAAAGGGAAAGGGATATTGTTTAAGCTGCACTTACTTGGTCAGAAAGATTATCACACCATTGGTGAGCAGCAGTTTTCTTTCCACCATTTAAGCCGTTATTCAAATGAGGTGTTAGGGGACCTCCAGTGAACAAATCTTCAGTAACGCTCGTATCAGAGATGATGCGACCTCGAACTGGTGGATCTTGGGGTCCCACAAAGTCAAACTGTCCATCCCACATGTCATATTCTAAATCTAAACTATCTTCTACGTCAATCGATTCACCCATGGTTCCGCTTGAGCGGTAGAATAAGCCAGTTTTAAACATTGAACTTAATCTACACTTAGTCTTTGGGGTTTCAAATATTGCACTTAACACTACACTTACTAAATGACTTAATTGGATTAGATATAAAAGTTTAATGGCACAAGTTTAAGGCAAACTATCTTTGGAAAATTCTCAGCTGACACTTAAGTTATGTCATATGCGACACAATCATGATTTTCACTGATAAAGATAAAACCACTGCACTGTTTATTAATTACCGTCGTACAAGAGGATCAAAATATCCGGTAAAAAAAGGGTTTGCAGTAGTCGATTTGAAACTTCCAACGGTTGATCTAGCATCGTTTTGTGTTACAACACGCGTTCCGTTCATTTGAGCACTGAATTATTTATAATTTTCAATTGAATTGAACTCCAATATAGTTGGGTTTATTGAGGAAAGGATTTCAAATGAACGAGTACGTTACGTCGGTCGACAATCACGTTTAGTACTGAGTGGCGCAGCCGGCTCGCCCCACCCAACACGATATGATTATCAGACTGCCAACGCCGAGCCATACAAATGAACTTTATTCGCTCCCTGCTCATACACGATCGTCAAATGGATAGTTCCGAGGCAATAACCCTTATTTGCTCCCCTAGTCTGCATCTCGTAATTTTATGGGCGAGGGGCCATCGTGATTGCTTGGACACTTGAATACAATAGCTACAAGGATCATAATGTACGTTAGGCAGAAATATTTACATACAAAGCTGCTGCTTTAATTAAGGAACTGAATTGAAAGTTAATAAATAATGAGAAATAATTCACAAAAAGAAACTTACTAAGGAAATAACACCAAAAAAACTAATGAATTTTACTTTGTAAACTAGGATTTGCATGCAATATTTAGAAAGCATCCTGATTGAAATGAATGCTTTAAAAATGGACGAATACATAAAAAGCAGCAAATCAAATAAGTTATCCAATACCTACTAAATAAGTAAAGAATTTTATTTTTATTGACAACATTGGTTTTTATTTATGTGAGAAATGAACATTTTTACAAATTTTCATTGAAAAAAATTCACCTCAGATATTATCTGCATCTGCTTGCATACACCATACCTTTTCATCTCGTGGTAACGAAATCTTATCCTGTCACCAATTCTGTCTAAGAGGAAATTATGTCCTTTAAAAATGTGAAAATTTATTCCAAGCACGATAAAAGTACCAACATTATAATATTTCAACACTATTTAACGTGCGTTGATTCTCTGTTAAGTCTTCAAACCTTAGAAACATAAACAATGTACATTTTGTAAAACAATCCACTGAAAGAGACCATTCATATGATTCGACAGCATGTGTCTAAACTATAAAGTGAATGTTCCAGTGAAACTACCGTTAAATTAGTAATTAATGATCTATCTGATATCCAACCAAATAGCCGGTTAAGAAAAACGATGAAAATATTTGATCCAACAACAAAATTAAATCTACTGTTAGCGAGAGCGTGTGAAATGGGAATCTAAATTGAATAGCCCATTATTACAGGTTCGTTTTACGAACAGAAGTTAAGTAATCTGTTGTATTAGAATTCAATAGATAAGTGTGAGTTACTGAGCAGAATTCATCTTCCGTAAGGTTTAGGTATAATAGCAGATGTTACGTATGGGCGTTAATTTCGAACTCTGGACTTTTTAAGATGTCTACCATTAGTAGTACTTGTTAAGTTTTGCTGTTATTTTTTCTATAGTCACAGAGTTGAATATTTGTTAATCGAATTTCGGTTTTATGCTAACATCAATCGCCTTCTTACACACTAGGTTTTCCGTCAGTCAATTCGACGTCTGTGGAAAAGCTGAAAGCAAAAGCTATCGTGTAATGGACGTCTAATATATTATAATACAAAAATGAATTGCTAAATGTGTTGGTAAGCGCATAACTTGCAAACGATTGAATCGATTTGGCTAATCCTTTTTTGTTGTGTTAGTCATTGTCAGAATAAGGTTCTTATGAAGAGAAAAAAGGGAGAATTGCAGTGAAAATGGGAAAAACTATACTTTATTTTTCCCCATACAAACTGAACGGGTGGAACGAAGTTCGCCGGGTAAGCTAGTAGCCAATATTAATAACTTGTGTAAGATACAATATAGGGCTACTTCTGATCGATGAAACTTTAGAAGGCTGTAGAACTCCATCTGTAGATATCTAGTAGTAGCCCATATACCCAAAGAGGTAGCCAGATACACAAACAAGGCACCCGCGACTAGCCGAAGACAGTAAGTCCCACAATGTGATAGGTGGCAAGCCTGTCACCAACCAGGCACATATCCAATCCCGGGCAACGTTATTTTTATTGGAAAATTGAAAATGCACATTTTCTTTTATCTTTTTTTGCCGACCCGTGGCTCGAACCCGGGACCCCAAGAAGTCAAGTCCGACGACGGACCGCTAGACCACAAAGGCGATCTATAAATTGGTAATAATATTGGCCGTAAGACGTAACGCCCAATTTCGATAACTTATCTTTTTTTTTGAAAAATAATAGTGGTTTCTGAACTAAATTATCTCTTATCTTGGATGAATTATTGAATTTGGCCGTAACATGTTCATTACACGGTAAGTTTGTTGTCAGTTTTTTTACAGGCTCGGAATTAGGTACGATTAAATTTTGGTTAACCAATGTAATTTTATAAACTTCATGCAAACATCAGTCACCTTCTTAAACGCAAGGTTATCCATCAGTCAATTCAGTGACTGTAGAAAAAAAAACAGCAAAACCTACCGAGTAATGGGACTTCGAATTAATTATGGAGATTTCGACTTCAAACGAATGCTTGTATCAGAATTAACAGTAAATAAAAATAAAGCAAATGAATTCTTTATAACAATTTAAGTTTATTACCATCAAGGTATGTAATACACTTTTAACTCCATAGTCATAAACTAAATGAGCAAAGGTGTTAAGCTGCAGGTTAATACAGAAAATATGCAAAATAGTTACATGTATTACTATTCAATTTCTTTAAAAATGACTCGAGTTTGCTTAAAAAGCAAGCTTTAAGTATTTATAAAAAAAAGTATCTTCACGCCCATATCCCCGAAGACGTAGGCAGAGGTACAACCAAGGCACCCACGACTAGCCGAAGACACTAAGTCCCACAATGTGCTTCTCGCCAACCGGGCATATTTCCAATCCCGACCAACATTTTTTATAATTAGAAAATTGAAAAAATCCAATTTTCTTTTTGTTGGCCGACCCGGGATTCGAACCCGGGACCTCATGCAGTCAAGTCCAACACCCATACCGCTAGACCACAGAGGCGATAAGTATTTATATTTAAATCGGTTTAACGAAAAAACTGTTTTTTTTTGCATTAAACGAAACTGGAATTGAGATAGAAACCACTTCAAAAATTTAACTTCAAAAGCTATTTAAGCTTTTTTGTTGACTTTTTTATTTAACTCATTTAGCAATCAATTAAAGACAATCTGGCATCAGTAACGTGTAAATTTTATGCAGGTGCTGAGTGTATTAATTTTAGGAAAAAGGTAACTAGTTTTGTCATAACAACCGTAATTGTAAGTATCTCGCTTCGAAATCTTCATTTCTAGTGTTCTTTAATCATTTCTAAATATCACAGTTTTTTGTGCCATCATTTTTTTAGCTAGTGCCCAGCATAACCTAGTGCGTGTTTGTCAATCAACACATTTGTTTTGGCCTAAAAAGCTATATTTTTTTACGTACGCAGACTAGTCTCTGTAACTTCGGGCTATTTTAAAGCTATTTTAAAAAGGAGGTTACATTGGGAAACTAATTTGTGATTTGTGAACCAATTTTATATTTTGTTTTATTTCTTTTTATTGTTAATTTTTTTATTTTATTTTAAAGATCGTATTTCTGAGGTGGTCTTATTGAAAACAAGTCAGAATCAAATTAATGAATCATTAGTATACTTAGGGAACGTCTCATTTTTTTTTGTATACTGATACGACGTAAAATTGAAAAAAAAAGAAGATTGAAGAAATTGAAGTTCAAAATATCTGGCATCTCTACTGTTTACCGAGCTAATTAGCCCATTTATAAAACTTTCATGTTCTTAAATCACACTCTATCTAAAAATTACTGTAAATAACACAGTTTGTTAAATAAGTTAGTTATAAATCACTATGTTATAAAAGAAAAATGCTAATTACTATAAATGATCTTATATTACACAACCGAAACTGTAAACGAATATTTGAACTTTCATAAAGACTTATGAGGGTTTGTTGCAGTTTTCTTGAAGTTTTATCTTATAGATATAGATATGAAATGTAATATTTGAATGATAAAAGTCTAGATAAAATATATAGATATTCGTGATTTATGCTGTGGTTTTTAATAAGCGCTATTTAAAAAAAATAACTAGCAACTCAACCAACTTCATACCCACTGACTGCACATTGAAAGCACATTAAAACAGTTTATACATATAGAAAACTAAATGATTGTTTTTATTATTTCCCAGTTTCTAGCACCTGCCGAGCCTTAATAATGTTTATAATCTTATTTTTTTTCAGTAACCCCCGACAATTCGTCGCAATCACGTCAGCTTTCAAACAAAAAAATTCTACATTGAAATCGGTCCTTCGTTTTAGGAGTTATGACGTCACAGGCACACATAGACACGTCAAAGTTACATCAGGAGGGTGCATATTTTATTTTTCCGTCGGTAGCTAAAAATTAGTTTACTAGCTCTAGTGGTTCCCGAATTTTGCACTTAGAAACAAATTAAACGCTTGATTTTATTTAAATATATTACATTATAAAATATATTACACAGTGCATGTTTTTGGAATGAATAAAGTAGTAGATATAACACTTGAAAAACGAAGTTTATATTAAGCAAAACTGATAAGATAAACTGATAATGTTTTAACTAACTTCTGATATTTAAAAAAATAGTTCCCAATCATACTATGTAAACAATACAAGTCTAACAACCGTAAACTTTCATGATTTATGAAACTTTAATGACAGATTAAATGTCAATTGATGTCTCTGAGCATGGCCATTAGTTAGTCAAAGCAGGCAAATAACAAGTACGAAGTAGTTTTATATTATTAAGATCATTTATGAATAATAAATGAGTTTCTCTTTTTTTGCTTTGCATTCCCTGAACAAAATTGAAAAAGGTGATCATTTTCACGAAAGGCTACGTTTCCTTCATATTTTAAATATAACAAAATCTATACTTACGTAACTTCTGCTTTCTGAATGATTTTTGTTATGCCTTGAATTATTAGTACAAAAAGGAATACTATCTTATTAATATACTGTAGGTATTTTACAAAACAATATATGTATAGTTACGAGTATTTAGTGAAATAATAGACATAATAATATTTAACTAGAACATAACAATAAAACAAGGAAACACTTAAAAAGTTAACATTGTTTAGATCTAATGTAACAAAGCACAGATTATCCAAATCAACATACAATAGTTGCAATTTCACACGAGTTCCTTTACATTAAACACAATTCACACCATACTTTCCGTTTCACATGATTTTTCTGTGCGCACCACATACTTGCCTATTAAATAACTAATGACATTACCCACTTGCAGGGTTTCAAACATAACACCCCATTATATCTACCTATGTAATAACTATTCTTGAATTTAAATACGCATTTAGGAATGCACCAACAACTTTTATGTTTTTGAAGCTTTAGAACATTTGCTTATAAATTTTCAGAAAATAAGAGTTTTGGCGCCATCGTAAAAGAAGATGTTCGTATTTTGTCGTAATTTTTGAATTTCGGTATGTCATGAGTTAATTAGTTGGCAATTAATTCAATTTTGTTTAGTCAAAGTACACAAGTAAAACATTAAGAAATTAGCGTATCGTGTATTTCCTCGTTGCCCACAAATCTCGAATTATGAACTTGAGTAAGGAGGTCACCGCTTTACTCTAGACCAGCCTTTCCCAAAGTGGGCGATAACGCCCCCTTGTGGGCGCTGGAAGCCTAGAGGGGGGCGGTATAAATCTTGAAAAAAAGTTTTTTTTTAAACTAGGCGCAACAAATATGTTATTGAGGTTATTGACAAGAAAAAAACGAGGGGGGGGGCGCTACAAAACAACTGATTTTCAAAGTGGGCGTTACATGAAATAAGTTTGGGAACCTCTGCTCTAGACCCTGACATGACATTCTATAACGGCTTATAACTATGTTACGAGACACTGAAGAAGTAAATTTAAAAAAAAAACAAGAAGTATTTATTTTTACGAAAAACCTGACATCATGGCTCAAAGATCTTAGTCGGTCCCAAAAAAGGACAAATTAATTTCAAAACTAACGTATGAATAGGCATTTTCTATTAGCCTGTCCCCTGTAAATGAAAGAAAAAAAAAACTCCGCAGAAATTTAGTCCACAATCCTTAGCTTCTTCTTGATAGTTGATACTAATCTACTTACTAGTTGAGTTGTTATGGGTTTTATTTGTGGAATTGTTGAATTAATTATTGTAGTTATCATTTTTTAAAGTTTTAATTTTAAGGTCTTGAACTTTTATACGTTTTTTTTTTTCCTATAAATTTAGACTTAAATATTGATTTTACATAGTAAAGAAAAGCAATCACAACAAATATATACATCGCCATCGCCTCTGTGGTCTAGCGGTTTAGTTGTTGGACTTGACTGCATGAGGTCCCGGGTTCGAATCCCGGGTAGGGCAACAAAAAGAAAATTGGGTTTATCCAAATTTTCTAATAAAGAAAATTTTGCTCGGGATAGGATATGTGCTCGGTTGGCGATAGGCTTGCCACCTATCACATTGTGGGACTTAGTATCTTCGACTAGTCGTGGGTGCCCTGGTTGTGCCTCTGCCTACCTCTTCGGGGATATGGGCGTGAAGTTACTTTACTTCATCGTTAAATACTGTGGCATGATAGGTTTGGACCTATGATTATATCATGTCCTAAGCCAGTTACCGAAACCCATAATAAGGTTGCGAACATACTTTATTATAATGCTTGGATTCTAGCTGTTTAGCACAGTTTGTTGGTTTCTTTTATCTGTTTCAATTACTTTCATGACAAATTTCGTAAAATTAAACAGATATTGTTATTGCAATATTTAGAAATAGATTGTACATTCAGGAGTTAATAAATATTGTTAAATATTCAAAATCAGTTTCACTATTGTTGGGAAGTACTGGGTCACAAGTAAAAATCACGCAAACATCGGATTCGCCGTTTCAGAGATTAGCCGGAACAAACAGACACAAGGACAGATAGACAAAAGTTGTTAAAATGTTATTTTGGTATAGGTACCGACATTCGCATGTAGTAAAATGCGGACATTTCAACATTACAAACAGACACTACAATTTCATTTCTTTATATGTGTGTATAAATATAAACTTAAGTAATATAAAGTATCTTCACGCCCATATCCCCGAAGAGGTAGGCAGAGGTACAACCAAGGCACCCACGACTAGCCGAAGACACTAAGTCCCACAATGTGATAGATGGCAAGCCTATCGCCAACCGGGCACATTTCCAATCCCGACCAACAATTTTTTATTAGAAAATTGGAAAAATACACCAACCGGGTCAAAATCCAATTTTCTTTTTGTTGGCCGACCCGGGATTCGAACCCGGGACCTCATGCAGTCAAGTCCAACACCCGGACCGCTAGACCACAGAAGCGATAAGTAATATAAAAGATGTTCAAATCAAATTATGTTCTTGTATAGTTGGAGTAAATTGTTTTGCTCAGGTTATTAGATAACTAGACAAACCTTTCAATTTTAAAACAATCATTTCATAAGCAAAGTTACAGAAACTTTTTTGTGAATATTTAACATTACGATGCGATAGAGCACGTAATGAATTGACACACTTAAATATGTTGTATCACATTCACACCAAAAATACACCAACCGGGTCAAAATCAGGTAAACAGTTGTATAATTATTTACATGAACTCCGATTTCGAATTATCGAACGTTTTTAAATGACGGAACGGCTCATGGAATGATGTTAGTAAAATATGAACGGACAATCGTTTTGTGAAGGCGTTAAGAACTGCCAAATTAAACTCAATTAAACATAAACAGGTTTTAATACATATTTCAGTCTATTATTGAACGCGTCATATTTATATTCTCTAAATTAAGTTCATAACACATTTTCGCAAAAAATAGGTTAAAGCAAGTATCTTCACGCCCATATCCCCGAAGACGTAAGCAGAGTTACAACCAGGGCACCCACTACTAGCCGAAGATACGAAGTCCCACAATGTCATAGGTGGCAAGCCTATCGCCAACCGGGCACCTATCCAATCCCGAGAAGCTAGACCACAGAGGCGATTAATTAGCTTAATAGCTAGAAATGGCAAAACACTCTTTAAAATCATTTTGTTTCACCTCAGAAATAATTGGTATTTAGCAATCTACGTATACATATATATAATATGGTACGTGGAATTTTAGATTATTCTTTAATTGGCGATTTTTTTCCGATTATATGCAGAAATGTATGATTTATGACGACGTGTGCAAGCGTTCATGGTAGAGCAAACGAGATACAAGTAGAATGTAGGTGTTCATATTGAAATAAACAAATAAAGTAAATTTACATCAATGGACTCAAAATCAACAAAAAATGATATGGCTTACTGCTGCAGGCAACATATTCCTTGAAAATCGCTAATAATGCTAATGTGGATAGCTATTAAACATACAGTGCTTGACAACTAAAGCATTCATGAATAGTCGAAAACATAATTTCTTTTACAATTTCCTCGTAAAACAAATTTAGGTTAAAATTATATTAACTTATCATTCAACGGCTATTGTTTTAACAAATTGGGAATTGTTTTAACAATTACTGCTTTAATATCCTCAATATTAGAGTATTAGCATGAAGATTCACGTAATCAATTTAGAAGCTCATTCTCGACAAATGAAAGTTAGAAGTGTCAAGTTACCGATTGACATCTCACGGGATCTGTCATAAAACCCCTGTGACATTATCTGCGTAACTGTATAGACTTCACAAGTTATGCTCATACTGGATAAGGGTAAAAACTACTAAAAAAGAAAATACTAGGTACGTTTGGGATTTAGGTACTTTGCTCGGGAGTTTAGGAATTTGTACGTCATCCTTTCACATGTTTAAAAAAATGAGAAAACTTTCTTTAAACTGTAAATATATCCCTCACAATATTAAGACGTTAAAAGCAAACGTCGACACGATAAGAACGCGAAAAACAAACGCTTAAGTATTTGAAAATAAAAACTTTTTTCTAAACTTTCAACGTAAGTACGTAAAGTACTCTATTAACGTTAAGATGATGGTGACGATGATGATATTTGACTTTGCACAAACGATATATTACAGCTACAATATGTTAGTTAATTGCAACGATATAAGAAGAGTTACTCAGACATATTATGTTCTAAGATTAAATACGGATTTGATGCATGGCGGACTGCTGAGAAATTAACATTTAATTAATTACTGAACATATAAGTATGTAGTTTTGTGTTATTTTATAATTATATTTATATTATACAATAAGAATAATCAAATAGAAAAAATAATAAAGCAGAGGGTCTTTTTTTATAAATTGGAATAACCCCCCACTAAAAAGAGGTGTGTCGTGAGTTTGACGTGTATGTGTGTGTCTGTCTGTCTGTGGCATCATAACTTTTGAAATGATGAACTGATTACGATGCGGATTTTTTAGTTTGAGTGAAGTACTCCTGGGTTCGATGCCTGTGTCAGAAAACAAAAAGAAAATGTATTTTTTTTTTATAAAAAAGCCCGGGATTTCTTGTTCGGCGCGGTTAGAGATAGTTACCTACTACCTATCACATTGTAGGATTTGGTATCTTCGCCCAGCTGTGGTCTCCTGGTTACAATTCGGTCTACCCTTACAGGGATAAGTGAGTGAAGACACTTTAATTTTTCATTAAAATGGCTAAACATGTTGACTTCTGATTGCTTGAATGTGCTTTGAAAATTTTGACATTCGACTAATTTTATTTTACCATTTGACAAAGATTTTTATTCACATTTTTATTTTAATTAACTATTTGTCATTGAATACTTCTGAATTTTTTTCTAATTATTGACATTTAATTAATTTATGTACTTTCGTTTTTGATTTATTGAAGTAGGTCAATACTAATTTTGTAATTATTATGTTAGGACAGATCAGGACAACGTCTGTCGGCTCTGCAAGTATAATGGCAAAGGCTTTGAGTTGGCATAGATTACGTTTGATATGTTACATATCGAAATCTATGACACTTGGTCTAAAAATGTCTCTTTTAGTTACCAATAGAGGCGCTTTTCAAATTTTTTCATACAAACTACAAAGAATTTACAGAGACGGCAGCGAGTATAGTAAACTTGACAAGCTGTAAACCCATGGTAAGGCATAAATTGGCTTCAAGTTGGTACTATGACTATAAAAAAACATTTCATATAAGATATTAAATAACTGCCACATGCATGAACAAAGATATAATTACTGCCGTAATAATTACAGATATATTTCTATCCTTGACACATATTCAGGACCCACGCAACGAGACACTAGCCACCCACTGCATGTCAGACAATTGTTTAGTTCTGCCTACTGACGAACAAATGACAATTAGAATATTTAGTTACAAGTAGAATTTAAAGTGATGCAATGGCCTGCATAGTGCTTAATGAATTGTTAATTTCTTTGTGCATTATTGATGCTTTTATGTGCAGTTCTACGAACGTCTTTCTAGTATAAGTGTAATCACTAATGCTCGGTTTCTATATTTAAGAAACGAGTCGTTTTGCTTAGCTACGGTAGTTTTTTGTAAGAATCATAACGTCTACAGGTCCGATGGTATGATGTTCAACTACGGATTCTCGTTGCTGGTAGTTAACTCAAAACAAATTGTGTGAAACGTTACTAAACGCTTCTTTACTTACGGCCATTGTTAATAATGTATCTCAATCTAATGGATTTCAAGCAATCTAGATAGCTGCGTATCCGCCGGCCTATCTTATACCTCATTCCCATATTTATCCTGTGCACAGATATATTATTGGCAAACGATAACATAAAAATGGATCAAAATATCAATCTTGGACAGCGAGTTTTGGATTAGGATTGATTATTAATATTGGCCGTTAGACTAGCTACGATTTGGTCTACGGTTGGATTACGGGTTTTTGATTTAGGAACTGAGCGTTTACAGATTAATATATTATTAAAAGGTTGCAAATTTTTGTAACCTACTTGGAAAAAGGAGAAGGTTATACGCTAGACTCCTATGTATATTATGTTACATATGTTAATCGACTTCTCTATAATTTCTAAACGAATTAAAAAAATTTTTGAATTTAAAACTTCTTTAGCGGCGTTGCGCAATTTATTTGGAATGGGTAAAAACTTCTAAATTCGCGTCGGATCTTCAGAACGTAAGAAGGCGCAATGCGCATGGGAGAATAAGACGGCGCAAGATCTAAAATAAAACGTAGACTCATTGCTGTTTTTGTATTGCTTAGATATTTCCGAAGAGTATATTATGCGCAATGGATAATACGTCGAATTATACCTACCATTACATTCTCACAGAAAGCAGATACGTATAATATCAACAGACATTGCTCTATTTGTTCTATCTTGAAAATAAGCTTTATGTGTAGACAAGCAATGTTCGATGTACAGATAATATGACGACGCTCCTAGTCGTCACGTGGTCTTACTTTAGCGAGATTTTAACAAGCCAAACGCAGGTTATTGATATTAAAATAATATTTGTGCATAAATGATAGTACTTTCATACTGATAATTAAAGCAATTCGTGCAAAATTATTCTTTAACCATTCCAAAATATCAAAAATGCACAAAGTTAATATTCAAGTTTTCACTTCTGCCGGCACTCCCGGAGAGTTTTTTTATGTAAAAGAGCGCACTTGCGAAGTGGTCTCATTGCCACCAAACCCTGATCTGATGACGGAATCCTAGTGAAATAAAAGAGAACTTAATGTTTGTGTATGTCCTTATTGGAATTGAAGACATTTTTTGCAGTTTTACTGCGTTAAAGTTATTAAACTAAATTTAAGATATGTCAGCAATAGAATATTAATATATAGGTAGGTACTTCATCAAATTTCGTATTTCATCTAATAGCTATTACTATGACTTATCACTAAACTTGAGGCTGGGATGTTGAGAATTTTTAACTTAGTTTCCAAACGAAATCACGAGTATGGCAACACCTACCGTTATTAAGTATTCGATGTTGATACATACGAAGGTGTATTTGCAAGATTAGACTAATATATCAAACTTGTCTGCAACTTAGTGTACTTAAGTAAAGTTTCACTCAGCCATTGTCCATTGCCTTATTGCAAGCGGTCCCAGATTAGCGCGATCGTTATCAGAGCTATTGCGATGGAGTAGATGCTATCTCCGTTTGTTTCTGAGGGTAACGGTAATGTTGTAAACCATTGCAATTCGATTGTATTCGCCCACATTCAGACCAAATGACCCTTTGGTGTTTCGTGGAATTATGCTAATAGGGCTCTAAATAGAAAGCGAAAAGTCTTGCTATCGGCTGAAATTAGAAACATTTGGACATAATTAAAATAAATAAGTGTCTCTGGACAAATTATACAAATTGATCTGACCCTAAAGTAAAATTATATGTTATATTAAGGGTGTAAGACAAAGATACTAATACACATATTTGTATGGATACCGTAAGAGATATAATAAACCCCCAGACCGGAAATATAGACGTCAATGTTCATTATACCAAAGACTGCCTCGGTCGGAATCAAACCAAGCCTCACGGTTGGTCGGCGGAAATTGGCGTCCTTTTGGCCAATTTAAACAATAACTATTACAAAATGTAATAAAAAACAAGTTATATTTGATCTCGCTCTACATTGTGGAGAGAATAATTTTTTTTTTCTGGCGCTGTTTTCGAAGAGTACGACTAACAAATATAAAAGAAAAAGAACAACAACGTTCTGTAAGATTTCATAATCTATCATTAGATTAGACGCATCTATATCATCTCTTCCATAAAAAAAATATATTCGGCCAACAACGAGAAAATGTGTGTATTCAATTTCTAATAAAAAAAAACGTTGCCCGAAATTGGATATGTGCCTTTTGGGCATTAGGTTTGTCACCTATCGCATTATTTGTTGGACTTGGGGGTAAAGAAGTTTCTTTACTCGTACTTACTCGTTTACGATATGCTATAAAAAGCACCTGTTGCTACACTACACTATTACATGAAATAACGGAAGGAAAAGAGAGCTTCACAGGTTCGTTTTAATGAATATAATTATTTATATGAGCGTACGAGTATTTGTCGGACCACCAACACGTTAAATATCAAAATATTTATATTTACGTTCATAAATCACTAATTTTGTGTTTGTTATTCTCCATCGATAGTTTATCATATAGGACGCACGCATGCGACCGGAAGTCGGCGCACGCGCAGCTGAGGACCGTTTCCGCCGGCCATTGCTGTAGCGCTACGAACTATCTAATGAAGCGGCACGTACTATTGTTTAAACCTTTCCTTGTAATATTCATAATAGGGTCATTGAACAGATATTACGTTGGTGTTCCTTGTTTGGATAGCTTGGCTGGCGAGCTTATTCAGTATTCTTTGTTGTTTCAAGGCATTAAACGACATTATGGTCTTTTATGCAATGGCTATTGAGAACACATTCAGAATATATTATTTCCCTGTATTAGTCCTTCCCTGTATAGCATAGACCAGTCCAGAAAGACTGTAGGCTCAGGCCCCAGACCCAGCCAGGCAGATCGTAAGTTGCGAGCGTAGATTACATGACAAACAAACAAGAGCACTTGTGGTAGAGTACTGTGCAGGAATTTACCAGGCTAGATCCTTCGCCTAACCTATTCTTGCTATCATAAGACTGTTTTGTTATAGTACGGAGGGAAGTCAATAAACTACTTACAAGGTTTTTTGAATGACATACGTTGTGACTGAACCTGCAGTTTTTATAATTTCACCGGACTTTGTGGGTGAGCAGAGTGCTCAGCCCAACACAACAATATAATGGATTGGAATGTTTCCTACAGCGTCAGCTACAAAGGCTGACTTCCAGGAAATAGAACCACGATTTTGTGTTGCGTTCTGGTTACTGGGTGGTTTGTTTGGAGGAGTAGTTGCTAGGAGTTCGTAGGCGCCAGGAAGAAAATACTTCTTCCTAGCCGCATCCGGAGACGATGGAGAGTACCTTACACTACATCCTTAAAAAGTTGTGCTGGGGTTGGGAGGATGGCGGCTCGATAAACGGTATGTGACAGGCTAACTTTCACAGTTATTTCTTATACCCAGGAGAGAAGTGCGCTTGTCCGTCATTTATTTATTTTATGTACTAATACTGTATAAAGATGACTTAATGCTATACAGCACTCTCTACCAGTCAGCTAGCAGGGTCGAGATAATGTGGTATTATAGATATTTCTCCATTCACGATTTTTATAGTACGGTTTTTACGTTCTCATCACCAAGAAGAACACTGTTGAACAACGGATGAGGAAATGACGATTGATCGTGGATGTATATCCATTTCTGGCATACCTATTTATAAAATTCGTTGCTAGGCATTGTCGTCGTCAGTTAGTTAGCGAGCTGAATTAGTATTCCCTGGGTTTGTTAGGCATTAAGTAGCTGTGTGAGTGTGATGGAGATCGAAGATGTGTTTAGCATATTCATTTCCTAATTAGTTTCGCAGTGATGTTGGTAAATAATTTAAGCGTAGTAAAACTGAAAAAATACCGACTCCAATCATTTCATTAGCACGTCCGCATTTGATTTATATTTTTTTTCCATTAAAAGCTGATGATTCCGAGATGGTCCCATATCAATTGTATCAATGTATCACTAGTATTTTTAAATTAATTAAATAAATAAACAAATATTTCTGGATAAGTTACACAAATTGAATCTAACCTCAAATTAAGCAAATTATATACCTACTTGTGTCATAGGTAAGTATTAGTCAACGATTCAAAAACGTAGAATATACTTTAAAAGTTACCAGAAAAAAAAAACACCCAGACCCGGCAATCCAGATACCAAAATATTCATTACCTACTCAAATGCCTGCCCCGGTCGTGAATTGAACCCGAGCCTCGCGGTTGGACAGTGTAGTTAGGCCTGTACGTTAGCCACTCGACCAATGAGGCATCACGACAACGACGAGCAATGCAGGTATAGATAAAAAACCACGTGTTTGATCATGATGCAACTTATATCGGATCACTTCGGATACATGACCTACCTTTAAAAAAAACTCAAACTCGGCTTGTTATTGGCTAAGAAATCGCGTATCAAACATACAAAAAAATATACAATCGAATTGATAACTTCTTCCTTTTTTCGACACTGTTAAAAAGTTTTCCTCAACTTGGAATGTTGTAACGTGAAATAAGGACAAACAAATACATTTTTGTAGTTGGTTGAAAATTAAAGAAAAGGGCGTAACGAGGCAAAATATAACTGACTAGTCATAACAATGACTGTCACCAAAACCTAACTTCACAACCGTCTGTCTAATTGACTTATCCTATTATGTTTAATGTTACAAATGCGAAAGTTTGTGTTTGTTTGTTACTCCTTGACGCAAAAACTACTGAACCGATTTTCATGACATTTGGCACACACATAGAGGGTAACTTGGATTAATACGAAGGATAGTTTTTATCCCGAAAAATGTTTCTGTGGGACCGTTAACCACGCGGGCAACAACTAGTATAAAATAATAATCCTACTCATCGCAATTCTAAATTATTATTGTCATAGTCTACATCAGAGGTTCCCAAACTTATTTCATGTAACGCCCACTTTGAAAATCAGTTGTTTTGTAGCGCCCCCCCC
>NJDC01001645.1:131422-146544 GCA_002245475.1 Calephelis virginiensis | reverse complement strand
ATTGTACAGATGGCAGTTGCTAACGGTTATAGTAGAGATTTAGTTGAAAATCTAATTAAAAAGAAAATAAAGAAAAACATTTCACGATTAATCTATACAGTGCCATCTCATGTTTAAAACAAAAACAGACATGTTGAAACAGACATGTTTAATGTCTGTTTTGGCGTAACATATGTTTGGAGACTGCGTCAGTATGAAACCTTCAGAATCTACCATCATTAAATTAATTTCGTAATTGAATGTACATAGCAATATTTACCTACTTGGTTCTGACTCTCAATTATTTGCATACCACTTCAGATGTTAGTCATATTTACTAAGCTTACTTTAGGATGTTCGGCAGTTTTGGTGTTTGGGGAGTAAATAATATTATAATCTTATATATAAAATTCTCGTGTCACAATGTTAGTCTGCATACTCCTCCGAAACGGCTTGACCGATTCCTCTGAAATTTGGTAAGCATATTGGGTAGGTCTGAGAATCGGCTAACATCTATTTTTCATACCCCTAAGTGATAAGGGTGACTCACCCCAATTTTTTTAAATAAATTACATTAAAAATATAGCAGAACAACGTCTGCGGGGTCAGCTAGTTACATATAACAAGTACTTACGACCTTTTGACGATAATCTTTAAATCAGTTGTTAGGTCCCATTTTGCTTACAAAATTGCGACTTAATGAAATAAATGTTAATTGACATCACCGAGTGGCGTCAGATCCTAAAAAATAGTTTTGTACCAATATTTTATTAATATATCAATTTATTAGTAAAAACAAAATAATTTCAGACAAAATAAATAAAAATGCAATAAAGTATAAAAAGGTTTTGGTATTATGGTTTTTTATAATAAAAGAACAAGCAGACGAATATACATATATATAAAAGAAAGTCGTGTTAGTTATACTATTGATAACTTTTAGAACAGCTGAACCGATTTTCCTGAAAATTGACGGGGAGGTAACTTAGAACCAGAAAAAGAACGTAAGATACTTCGATCCCGTTCGACTTTGAGGAAATTAGAAAAAACAATACTTTGATTTTTCCATACAAACTGAACGGGCGAAACGAAGTTCGCCGGAACAGCTAGTATGTTGATAAAAGGAAATAAGCGTGATCTATAAACATGTAACCTGTCATAACATCCGAGCTTCAGATTGTTTCAGTTATAGGAAAAGATTCTTGGTTAGCAATGGCTATTGGCTCTTCAGCTGTTGCGACGAGTAGGGAAGCCGTTAAAATAAACATGACAGTAGCGAGCACTTCCATTAAAGCAGTAGGAAAAGGCAAAACCAATACAGACGAATCACCAAACAATTATAATATTATAATGTGAAGTTAAACATAGCAGTGATCATAAAATTAAAAATATTTAACAACCTTTGTGGCCACGTCAGCTTGCAAACGAAAAATCTACATCGAAATCGGCCCATTCGCTTTGGAGTTATAATTCCAAAGACACACACATGTAGGAGGTTTGGAGGAGGTTTTCATCGGAGGTTAATAACATGTGGTTTTCACTCAGAATCCGAAACCCGAGTTCTCGCTGACCAACGCCAATAATGTGCTCACTTCTTTAATCAGATTCCAAAATGAATTCAAGGTTGGAATGGCGTCTTGCCAAAATGCTAAATAAAATACATGTCTTCGTAAATTTATACGTAAATTGTTATTAGTCATTTAAGTTTTACTTTATTTAATTAATATTATATAATTGACAGAGTTACAGAAATGTAAAAAAGTATCATCTTGAAAATTTCAAAGTTAAATACTTAAATATAACAAAAAAGTATCTTCTCGCACACAAAGAGGGTATTGTCGACAAACACAACCTACAAAATAACATTTTTATTTTATATTAGCTGTTTTCCGCGCCGTTGCCCGCGCGGTCCCACAGGAACATTATTTCGGGATAAAAACTATTCTATGTGTTATAAAGTTACCTTCTATGCTATCTGTTGCTAAGTTACCTTCTGTGTGTTTACCAAGGGAGTAACAAACGAACAGACAAACTTTCGCATTCATTATATTAATAGGATAGGATAGGATAATAGGACTAATAGGATAGGATAGTATGTTAAGACAGCGAACAAGCACAGGGTTCCCCTGACGGTTAGAGATAACAGTGGCCTGTATACAATCAAATAGGTATGTCGCTGTCTGTTGGCGGAGGTGATAGGTCAATAATTGTAAAAGCTTACCGGCTAACCTACTCTCCGGACCGGAGCATAACACTGTCATTATGGTGGCTAGAATAAGTAAGGAGGTAGCTTCCTTCCGGAGTTAGAGCAAAACCATCTAGCACCAGTGGTCTTGTTGCTAATAATGTATTTAACGTTTGCTAGCTTCTTACAAGCTGCCGCTCAGGAAGGCAGTTGGTCTATTCTACAAAGGAGATCCGGACTAACATGAAAGAAGCCAATACTTGGCCGATACTCAACGCCTATTGTATGTTGGTCGAAGTGGTTAAGCGTGCATGCCTGATACCACCGCACATACAATTTATAATATTTAGTAATACACATACATCCACTAACAACTCCAAGTCCCTTGCGAGTAGGCGCAGAGTATCCAGTTTGGGCTAGTACGGGCTGAGCACTCTGCTCGGCCCACAAAGCTCGGTGAAGTTGTAAACATCGCGAGATTAGCAATAAATTAGTCATTCAAACATAAAAAAAGTTTCAAGTGACACGATCACTGCTGACCTGCCTATCTTCTTCCACATTAATTAATCATTTTATATATTATCGTCATTTCGATGACTTTTGACGCAACCCTCAATACCCAAGCAAGATAAAACCCAAGCAATCCGATCTGTACATAAGTTAGCAACAACTATTTTGTATATTGAGTTAAAAGTAAGAAGCCAATTTGTTATTTTTCTGTCGGATTTCGCTTGACCTACTTCGATTTAGGGCGTCACCTGAAACTAATTTCAAATTATTTCACCTAAATTCAATTTAGGCTAAAAGGAAGTAAAGTGGAGCACCTTTTTTATATTTTATGTAATAAGCACGCACGATGGAGAGAAACAAGCTTGGCCTATAAACACCATAAATGTTACAGGTGCGTCCCTGTACTATGGCCGGGACGTAAGGCTTACTGTGTAAATCTACCGTAAAGTTTCATGACCATGTTTCTCACTGCTAAGTAAGGACTCTTCCAACTTTTTTTGGCACTAATACTTTTAAGGACCGATGACATCGGAGACCACGATACTAATAAAATCGTATGTTGTGATCGACTGTGTTGTTTAGTGGCTGGGGTTTGATTCCCGGATCAAGCATTACAAAATGAGTTTTTAAAATTTTGAACAAAAAAGCAACGTTGTCCGGGACTGAATAAGTGCACACACTCACATAACAAATACATCACAATATGAGACTAACGGCCAATGTTAATAATGTATATCTAAAGATGGATTTCAAGCAATCTAGATATATCACATCCTATACCTAATTGCCATAGTTATCTAGTCCACAGATATGTTATTGGCAAGCGGATAACATAAAAATGGAAAATTAGGATTGATTATTAATATTGGCCGTAAGTAGGTACTAGATAATAGTGGTAGCTCTGTAGGTAACTCGATAAACGTCTTTGGGGATACGATACGTGTCATAAGGGCGTGAAGATACAAACAAGATATTTTTTACTAGCTAATGTTTTTCCATTTCCCAAAAATATTTTTCGTAAGTCTATTTTATGGGTTCCTCCTTATAAACCAGACCTTCTTCTTACAACAAAATTCTTAGGCATTTTATGATCTATGGAGCTGTGTGCTTGTTTGGTGTTTTTTATGTCGTAAAAAGGAATGTGTCCTACAGAAATGGTTGTGTCATTATCCGTTGGTAGTCTTGAACAGTAACGTACCGTAACGTACCGATTATTCTTTCTTTCTTTCCTTTCTTTAGGTTTTGGCAATCTCTTTAGTATTTTGCCATTAGTCAAGAAGAAATTTGCATCAAATTTTATATTTGTTTTATATCAATTATAATTAGTCATCAGTCATAAGTCGTCAGTAAGTCATGTCAGGCTCTTGGGTAAAGCGGTGGCCATTTTACACAAGCTCATGTAATGAGATTTGGCGGCAACGAGGAAATATACGATACGCTAATTTCTTCATGATTATTTCATTTGTGCACTTTCACTGAACAAAATTGTACACAATGCCACCAAAATTGACTAATTTCACTCAACATTAACACGAAATTAAATAATTATGAAAAAACTTCTACCATCTTTTCTCTCGATGGCGCCAAAACTCCGTACCGATTATTGCTGTCAAAAAAAAATTATGCCGGCCAACATTTAACGGGGGTTGAAAACTAGACATGGTTTTCTAAGAAAAGTAACTGCGAGGATTCATTAATCCTTTCTTGTTATAACTTCTCTCTTTCCACTAACTTGTGTTAGTCATATGTTAATTGAGTATGATGTGTTAGGATGAGCAAGACTTATTTCCGCACTCACATGACTTCATCGTTGTTTTATACAACACAGCTGTTCTGCACTTGAGTGATATAAAGAAGTGTAGCTATTACTCTATTTTTATCTCGCTGTCGAAGTAGTTATGTTATCTGTGATAGATGACATGCACAGTTTTTTGAATAGCTAATGAGTTGGTAGCCTCGCGGTTTTTATAACTTTTTTAAATAATTTGTCCTTTTTTTGGGACTGGCTAAGACCTTTAGGCCATGCTGCCACGTTTTCCGTCACTGTCATTTATTTTCCATTCACAAAGCCTTTCTTAATTTAATAACAGTAATAAAAAAATATTTTATTTATAATAAACAATCGTAGCGTTTAATCAATATCATCAGTATATCGAAAGCTATGACAGTGTGACATCATATGTGGACAATAGGCTTTCCATCCCAGCCAGCGATGCACCTGTAAAATTTATGGTGTCTACAGGCCACGGCTATCTCTTGACATCAGGAGAGACGTGTGCTTGTTCGCTGATCTCTGATTAAAAAACATATATGATAATTAGTACGATTCGACTAATAGACAATAGTATTATCAAATACAATATAATATATTTACTAATTTCTGATATTATTTTCCACTCCATATTATTAATAACAAAAACTTACCACAAATTATAAAGTTTGTTGTCTCCTTATAAACGGAGGAAAATTGTGAAGCAATTTAATACGATTAAATCGACCTAATTCTTAGCTTTGTGACCTGTTCCCATTTGTAAGTGAATTAATTAAATGGGTCTTAGGGGCTAGGGCTTCTTATTATAGATGAATTGTGTTTTTTTTTTAAATGTTATGATTACCCTGTTTTAAAGTCAAAGGATGAACGTTTTTTGTTTAATTTTTTGACACTTTAATCAAGATATATCCTACTAACATTATAAATGCGAAAGCTTGTTTTTTTTTATAGAAGAGGAGGCAAACGAGGAAGTGGGTCACGGACATCACAGGAGTGTCACAGATGCGTTGCCGACCTTATAATCATTTGGGAATACCGCCCTCGGTAACTGATTCCACAAAGTTGTTATACGGGGTAAAAAATGTTTATTTGTTACTCCTTCACGCAAAAACTGCTCAACCGATTTGCATGAAATTTGGCACAAACATAACTTGGATTAACGTATAGGATAGATTTTATTCCGAAAAATGTTCCTGTGGGTCCATTAATCACGCGGGAAACGCCGAGAGCAACAGCTAGTCTAGATATATCTACGATTATTTTTGTTAATTTGTGTATCTATGAAAATCATTATTTAGGGGCAGCTTAAGTTTAAGAATAAAGATTGAGTAATTGGTGTAATATATGTCAGAGAAGAATAATAAAATAATACAAACAAGTAATGTTTTAAGACCTGTAGGTACCTATTGGCAATAAATGAGCATTTTCGCGTAATTAACTGTGTTATTGAATAGTAAGTATTCTGTTATCACGTTTGGAAGGAAGTGACTATCATCAGGTGACGAGTATTATGCAAAATTGGTGACTCGTAATTTTACTGCTTCGAAGAAGGTAAATGTTTCTACGTGCAAAATTGTGTCAGCTGTTCAAGCAACGCTTAAATACCTAATCTGAACATTGTTATTTTTGAAGAGAAACTTTTGTATCTACTTAAAAGAAAATTTTGTCGTTAAGTACATTTTTTTGTCACACTCCATAAAAAAACAATTTTTCTTGTCGCCGACATTTTTATGGCGAAGTTCGATCATAATTTCATTAGTAAAGTTAGTAAAGTTTAATTAATTTACTCTGTGGTTTAGCGGTTCGGTTGTTGGACTTGACTACCTGAGGTCCCGGGTTCGAAGCCCGGGTTGGGCAACAAAAAGAAAATTGGGTTTTCCAATTTTCTAATAAATAAAAAATCGTTGCTCGGGATTGGATATGTGCCCGGTTGGCGATAGGCTTGCAACCTATCACATTGTGGGATTTAGTGTCTTCGGCTAGTCGTGGGTTTGTGGGTGGGTAATGTGATAAGTGGCAAGACTTTCGCTAACCGGGCACATTTCCAATCCCGAGCAAATTAAAAAAATCGGTAGACCACGAGGCGATAATGTTTTAAATATCGCAAAAATGTACAACACAGAAGTTTTCAAGTTTAATTTCGTGATAATCCTTAAATCAGGCTTGATTTTTG
The DNA here is from genome assembly GCA_002245475.1 of Calephelis virginiensis. Classification (NCBI taxonomy): domain Eukaryota; kingdom Metazoa; phylum Arthropoda; class Insecta; order Lepidoptera; family Riodinidae; genus Calephelis; species Calephelis virginiensis. The sequence goes on along the minus strand of NJDC01001645.1, from coordinate 139,926 downwards.
AAATATTAAGTAAGGACACGAAATATATAGATGTATAAGACAGGTATGTTTTTTTAAATTTTATTACAACTGTATATCTACAACAGTAGCAAAACAACCTGCCACACGATCGCTATGACTTGGCAATTCGAAGTCGTGATCTTGAAATGAAAATCTTAGTTGATTTATTAGTGACGTGGTTATAAGTGGAATGTTTTTTCATTATAAACATATTTGAATTTAATGCAACAAAGTCCGCATATACCTATGTAGCCCAAAATATTTACTAGGTAGGTACATTCAGTTGAATAAAACACAAACTTAGTAAGGTATCTACTTTATAAATTATTATTTCGATTAATCATTTAAAATTTTTGTTACTTAGTTTATATGTACAAAAGTAGGTAAGTAGATATACATAGCACGATATCAACAATGATAATTATTTCGCAGTTTAGGCAGGTAAGTACCTATTAGTAGCATTAATTGAAATTTTATAATTACCTTAGTGCAAGAAATATCTGTATGGTCAAAATACAGACAATATTTTACGAAAACTACACTAACGATTAACAAAAACAAATTTAAAGGTGAAGTTGCTGATAAAATAAAGACATTATAAAACTGTAAAAGTTGTTTAACAACGTTAAAATATGGTATTTATGTGTAAGATAAATTCATAGTATGTGCAACTCCAATTAATTAAAGTTTTTCGAAGTAATTAGATAAGAAATTGTTTTAATTTATAATAAATAATTTGTAACGCTTACCTTGTGGTTAAGACCTTGAACATCCTCTTCCAGCGAGACATCTGAGTACATGTCGTCCGCCGGATCCCCACCAGATCCACATCCGGACGAATTAAAGGACGACGACCGATATAATTGGCTAAAACAAAATTAATGTCTTTGTTACGAAGACAATAATTACCTGCTATAAAATAAAATTGAGTAATATTCAAAATGATACATGTAACGCCATCTGTGTTCAAAGCTTGAAATGACAACGCGCCATCTATTGCAAGCTGAACGAGATAATCAACAAATAGTAGACAGAGCACAACTAGACATATTAGTTTTAAGAATAAACAGTAGGTGGCGTTACCATCAACGTCTTATTTTACAACTTCTGGGTACCTATCAAATATCATTATTTTAGAATACAGTAAAGTACATACTATGTAATTGAATAATAATAAATAAAAGGTAGTTATGATTCTTACCTTGCTAAAACATTTGAGCCGATGTGTCGCTTTCCAGAGCTGAAATAGAAAAATATATTCTTGTATTAAAAATACATAATTAGGTAGTTATATAGAGATGAAAATACCTACTTATATATAAACTAGCTGCCTATTCCGGCTTTGCTCGGATGTTAATTTTTTTGATTATAAATTGAGATGTAAGCTATCCTATCTTTCAAGTTGGATCAAACTGCACACGGTATGCAAATTTGATTCAAATCGGTTAAGTAGTTTAGGAGTCCATCGCGGACTTGACACGTAATTTATATATTATATTAAGATGGTAATTAATATTGAAAAGAAATATTATAAGGGGTTTTCTATCTGGTTTCATAACACCGTGAATCGCCTCAAATTAATAGTTTCAAACTGAAACATTGTTTACGATAGTGACAAGAATATAAAAAAATATAACCTGTTAAACCTTTTAATAGGTTACTGTTTTAGTGTGTTTACGTATATACTAAGCACGATTATGTATGAAACAGACAACTGTAGAAAAAAGAAATACATTTTTATTTAAAATAGGCAAGAACCTTATAGCCATTACTTATCTTAAGAAATACCTATTTTATTGATCCTTCATTTATTCAGTGTCCATAAATAGAAAGGTTTTATGGAGAAAAGACATACCCCTCTTTTTGTTTTATATTTTTATTTCATACATTGAAACAATTTTTAAAGACCTACTTACATCCCAAAACAAATGAAACAAACAATCTTAATGAAACTGATTTAAAAAGAGCGCTAAATGTCTGCTCACAAAGTTAAGAGATATTTGCAAGTTAATTAAAAATTAATAAACATTGGCCTCGTTAAAAAATAGTGTTTAAGAGGTATTTTTCACAAATATTCTTAGTGCAGCCTTTACTACTTGTTGCGAAACTACAGAGGAAGTTTTAAAATACATTTTCGGTAGAGAACGTAGTTTACTAAAAATATGCACATAATATTTAATCGGTCTAGCAATTTGTGTGTTACATATATCTATTTCTGTTAGGATTTTGGTTTGCCTTTCAAGGATTTCAGAAGTTTTATTTATTAATAAGTTTATATATTATAATAAAAAGTAATTAGTAACAATAATTACCTAAGTGCGCATTATTTGTTAACCTGCATTTTATTCCTAAACTGCATTTTTTTTTAGATAAAAGTATCTTCACGCTCATATCCCCGAAGAGATAGGCAGGGGCACAACCAAGGCTCCCACAACTAGCTGAAGACACTAAGTCCCGCAATGTGATAGGTGGCAAGCCTATCGCAAACCGCGCACATTATCCCGGACAACCGATCCCGGGTAACGTTATTTTTTAATAGAAAATTGAAAATATACATTTTCTATTTATTTTGTTTCCCGACCCGGGAATCGAACCCGGGACCTCAAGCAGTCAAGTCCGACACCGGACCGCTAGACCACAGAGGCGATAGAGACCTATAATTTGAGAACCTGCATTTTATTCCTTAATTGCATTTTTTTTCAAATACCTACTCAAATAATGACTAGATTCACTAGTGAATGTAATTAGATAGGTATTATACTCGTACACTGCTTATTAGAAATCTTTTTTATGTGGAAAGCCGCGAGCAAGAACACGTATCTCCTTATGGTAAGAGACATTCGTGGTCTCTGAACACCACAGGTGTAATAAATTCGTCTCTGTCCTGTGGCCAGGATTTTAGGCCTATTGTGTACGTTGGCTATCATAACTTCCGGACCGGAACATGACGGTAATTATGGCGGTAAGAATATGTAGGTGTGTGGATCTCTATCCGGTCCAGTCCACTCTACCTCCAGTGGGGATGTTGGTTATGGCCAATTTAATTAATCCTGACCTCTTGCGAGCTACCAGACAGATAGGTAGACGATTTATTGACAGCGGTCCTGGACCAATACGGGGACTGTTTTAATATATTTACCTAACGGTTTTTTAGTCGAATCGAGTTAGTTTTAAAACAGGATTTAACACTAAGTATTTCGTTAATAAAGTTTTGAATGGCTGAAATGTAAGTAACCTCTAAGGGTCCCCATAAATGTATTCGTTTAAAATGTTGTATTAAACGTTAAATTAAGAATCGAATTGAAATGTTAAATGTATGTAAGGGTCACTTGCACGTTCTTGAATCATTTAACACTGAGTTAGCTTTTAACATAGGGTTAACCCACGCTATATTTGAGAAATTGACTTGATTGGATTGAGTTAAAATTAGTAATGAGTTAAACTGACAGTGAAGGCTTGAAGGTAAAAAATATAATATTTAAAAGGGTTTTGATAATGATAAATATTTTTAAAAGTCTCAAGTACAACTAATTGGGAAATACCTTGTAAAGAAGAAGAAGGTCAAAATCTTAAGCCGTTCGAATGACAAGAGAAGCTAGTGTGTCCGAATAGGGGTACCGCCCGGATTTAAGAACAGAAAGCACAAACGTTTTTACCCGTGTTGGTCCGGGTCTGCTATGCAGGCTGTGAGGCAGTTCGTAATAGATTCGATAGTAAACGATAAATGGGCCATTTCCAAATAGACCAAAAAGAAGAAAGAAAATTCCGCACTTCAATTTGTAATAAGTTTTTTATAAACTCCACCTCTGCCCCCAAATTGTTAATATCCTCCTTTGTTCTTTCGACAATTTGACAACCCTACTCGTAAGGGAAATCTAATATAGCTATTGAGACTGTGGTGTTCCTACATGTTTTGCCCCGTATTGGTCCGAGCTCCTTTGCAGAATAGGCGATTTGCCTTCCTGCCAGGCAGCTCGTAAAAGGCGACCATAGGCTCACCGTCACTAAAACCATGACATCCTAATAGATGGTAGAATTTTGCAGCGACTCGCCCGGATTGGTACGACCGTCGTCGTACCTATTCCTGCTGAGTGCTGCCATTACGTCAGTGCTTGCTGTTGACGTATTCCGGTTCGAAGGATAAAGTAGCCGATAACCTTACTTTTGCTCAAGGCCTAACACCCTGGCCTCATGTTGGCAACGCACCGTTATCACCTTTGGTGTCTCTAGGCGGCGTGAATTTCTTACCTTCAGGAAATCCGTCTGCTTGTTAGCCTTTCAATATCATAAAAAAAACATAAAAATAAAGATATGTATGTGTACCTATGTGATATAATATAATTACAATACGTATAATCTAAGGAAATTTAACTGAAAGCGTAGTATATCTACTTATTGATATAATCGTGATTACACGCGTGTCGTTACGTAACCAAATATTTACTAACATAATTATAATTGGAGTTCTAATTAACTAATGAAGTAACTTTTTGTCGGGAACACACTTCGTATTTGAATGTCGTTTAACATTTTTTACAAGTTTTTCATGCAAAAGTGGTTTATAATTATATTTACGCGTGTACTCCTGAAAAAGTAGGAGATGCAACTAGGGCACCCACGACTAGCCATAGGTACGTGAACCACAACATGAAAGGTGACCAATCTGTAGCCAACCAGGCACTTTAATGTCAGGCAATATTTAATAAAACAACGTTTTTGTTAAAAAAAAGAATTGAAATAAATAAAATGTCATAAAACGACGTATTACGTTTTAGGCTCTTCTTTCTTAGATAGTCTCAACTTTGTATTTTTTGGCATTATTACTAGTCTTAACCACAAAATTTATAAGCATATTTTTTGTTTATAGAACTCATCCAACAAATATATATCATTAAGCTTACTGTTTTCCCCTGTGTTTCAGGACTCCAGTAAAGAATAGACTTCCTGAGGAGCCGTAAGAGACGAAAAAATGGTAAATGGGTATGCTAAATACTAATGGTTAGAGTGCCATGCTGCTCATCTGGGTAGGTATCCACTGACTTATCTATTCCTTCCGCAATAATGTCGTTGTCATGTTCTAGTCCGGAGAGTAGTGTAGCCGTTAGACTTGTACAATTGGTCAACCTCCTACGCAAAATAGCGACGCACCTACAACATCTATGGTGTCTATGGGCCACCGTTATCTCTTACCATGAGGAAAGTTGTGTGCCTGTTTATCTTGTTATATAAAAAAACATATACTTGTTATATTTGGGGTATACATTGATATTTGATGCCAAGGGAGGGCTTGCGCCCAATCTTACGTCTACTACTTTAAGGGGATGAAAAGAGAGATCGGATAATTACTGAAAAAATTAAGGTAATGTATCAACACCTCCAATATCTGTCTACTTGTTTGAGTTGCTAAAAAAACCTCTAACACACAACTTTTAACCAGTAGTAAAATTGGGATCGGGGTTAAAATAATTACAACGTAGTAAGAAATGGCGTGAAGATACGTCTATATGTGTGTGTGTGTAAAACGTAATAGTTTTGTGAGAATATACATTAAGGATATGAATATATTAAAAGACATTAAATATATTAGATAACGAAAAATAATTAGTATTAGATTTATATAACATTTCCCGGAACTATAGCCGTTCAAATAAAATTCAACTTGTTTCATAAAGTTACAAAACTGTAAAATTACATTCATTCTTTGAATCTATATAATATACTAAGTAAAGGTTATCGCCTATTTGGTCTAGCGGTCCGGTGTTGGACTTGACTTCAATTAATTTAAAAATGTATTGTTTCAATTTTCTAATAAAAATAACGTTGCCCAGGATTCGATATGTGGCCGGTTGGCGATAGGCTTGCAACCTATCATATTGGCGTGAAGATATTACTTTACTTTTGTTATACATATAAAAGTATCAATTAGCGGACGACGTTTTCAATAAACGAGTCGTTTTGATTACGGATGGTATGGTGATGGATTTCGTAGACCGCTACCTACGAAATACTACCATCCGTAATCAAAACGACATAGGCGACTTATGTAGGTAACTAGATAATAGTTTTACCTCCCCTTACCCTTACCTCATAAGGCTTGAAGATAGTTTAAAATTTGTGAAAAAATGAGGGGATTCCGATGCTGATTTTTCTGTTTAAAAGCTGACAAAATCGAGATTGTTTTTCATCCTTCTTATTCGTATCATGAATGATGAATACATTTTTAAATAAAGGTGGAGATCCACTTGTATCAAGTCATGCTTTGGTCAATTTTAGACAGTGTCTAAACCGTGTCTAAACTTTTTGATGATAAGGCGGTTACCGTCGGGTATTACTTGTCATGTAGATAAATTTAAAGGCGACGATACAAAGAGAAACTGACTTTTTATTGGCGCGTGAACAAGAAGCAAAACTGAAAACTTTGATTAGTTCGTGGCGTGTAGCGTGCATGTTTGAGTGACGTATTATTTATTGTGTGATATATTACATATACCAGCGAATCATAAGTGGGTTCCGTAGAAAATAGATTAGGGATCCGTACAATGGCGGCATGCAGTATAATGCAATAACAGTAGTAGGTACTATTGGAACGAAATTCCTTATTGCGCGTTGTAAAAGGGAGCTAGACGGAAAAAAATCTTACGAAAATGTTGTCACGACACTTTTTGCTCTGTGGTCTAGCGGTTCAGTAGTTGGACTTGACTGCATGAGGTCCCGAATTCAAATCCCGGGTCGGGCATTTTTTTATTTTTCATTTTTTAATTTTTTTTTTTTATTATTTTTTTCTTATTTTTATATATTTTCTTCGTTTCATCCGGGTGTCCCTTGACACCTCTCAACTTTTTTAAATTATGCGCTTCGGCTATATTCGTCAAGCTTAGGAAATCCTAATGTATTGGAAAGATATAAGTATTTATATAGAGTTGTTATTACATAATTAATCCTTTCGCTTAAATTTAGATTAGGTCAGCCAATTTAACATAAAAGTATAAAGTGTAAATAGAGTGAAAAGTGTAAAGCCGAAGCGCATAATTTTAATAGTAGCACTATACTACTAATGCTGCTTTTGCTTATAACGATTTCATTTGAGCATTAGTCTTATATATAAAATTCTCATGTCACAATGTTCGTTCCCATACTCCTCCGAAACGGCTTGACCGATTCTCATGAAATTTTGTGAGCATATTGAGTAGGTCTGAGCATCGGCCAACATCTATTTTTACATACATACATATCTTCACGCCAAGTCCCTTACGGGGTAGGCATTTTTTTCATATTTTTCACATACCTACCCTACTTCATACATCTATTTTTCATACCCCAAAATGATAAGGGTGACTCACCATAATTTTTTTATTAAAATCCCATTAAAAATAGAGCAGAACATCGTCTGCCGGGTCAGCTAGTCTTAGAATAAAAATGAATCTCTTTGTAATCGCATCACGCGTGACCGGACGGACGTATTTTGCTAATTCTTTTTATCGCCAGAAGGACGTTCATACGAAGAGATAAAACGGAAAAATTGAAAAGAAAATAAGAAATCCAAATTCAAAATTTTACCCATGCAGAATGTCAGTTGCCATCAATGTCAAGCGGTACGAAGGTCGCCAGGTTAGCTGGTTTCTAATAAATAATATTTCAAAAGAGCTAGATATCATTGTCTAAAAATAATGGTAGTTTTTTCAGGACCTAGAAAGTTCTTTGCTTTCTTTTAACATACAAACAATTTTGTTTTAATATAAACTAGTGTTTTGACGTGACAACGTCTTAAATTAGGTTGTGGCTCGGAGTTACTCTTGAAAAAGTGTAACGCCCGCTCACGTCTGTTACAATGAGTCACCGAACGAGAGAGAGGCCCGCCGGACCGGTACAATGTTTTAGTAAACAAAATATATTTCTATAGTTAACATTTGTGCATTTCTTATTTTCATTCAATTCCTTGTTCCTATTGTGCAATTTAATAATATTCATATCAATAAATATTCTACCGAGAAAAAGACGTTGAACGTAAAATCTTCGCCCGTAAAACCGACTTTACAGGCAACCATTTTTTTTAATTTGTAGTTATTTAATATGGGCTGTTATGAAATGAAAGATATTAGGTAGAAAGTACCCTGTTACCTTTAACATTTGAGAATCACTGATCCTATGAGAGTTATATTAGCAGGTTAAGGCCCGCCACATACACTCGGATTTCCTTAGTATGTGGTAACTTGTAGGTCTACATATTTGTTTCGTTAGATTTAGATTTTTTTATAAACGAGATTTCGTAACAAAGTTCCGAATGTATGTGGACAAAAGACATTAAGGTCAAGGTGTTGGACCAACACATTGATTCCTAGTAGGCGCTGTTGTGCAAACTGGACCTCTCATGTTGGACCAATTTGTATAACAAACGTTTTGGACTTATACGGTCAGGCGTAGGTTTAGCGACATCTTCTTTGCACAATAGCGTCCAAATAAGATGAAACCAGGTTATGCAATAGTGGACAGAAATAAATCCATAT
>NJDC01001645.1:104469-125540 GCA_002245475.1 Calephelis virginiensis | reverse complement strand
AAGTGGGCGTTACATGAAATAAGTTTGGGAACCTCTGCATTATATGATAAAATTAAAGCACAGTGAAATTGCACAAAACCGAATTCAATTTTAAAAAGAAAGTAGGTATTATTTTTTTTTTGAATGACTAATTTGTTGCTAAACTTACGATTTTTTACAACTTCACCGAACTTTGTGGGCCGAGCAGAGTGCTCAGCCCGAGACATCATTATTTAGATGGATTGGGCTGTTACCTACAACGCCAGCACCAAGGGCTGTCTCCCGGGAGACCGTACCTCGACTTGGTGCTGCGTTCTGGTTACTGGGTGGACTTGGTGGAGGAGTATTTGTGGCTCGTCGCTCGGCGTTAGACGTCGGGCGCAAGAGAGGTCTTCGTCGCCGAGACCGGCGGCGACGGTGTAGTGTTTTGTTAAAGTGATGTGAGATTGTCGTGTTCCGGTTTGGGGTTGGGAGAATAGCGTTTGCCGCGGTTATTGGGTCCGGGGGATCCGATAACACGTGGAGAGGTCTTCTATGATCGGGGGGAGCGATTTCGCGATTCGAAATATTAATATAATGGTACATACATACATTCGTCGGCAAAACCAAAAACTTTATATTTTTTCTATTTAGGTTTGTTCAGTCGACACGGAATGATCTAAAATTAAAAATTTTGTAACCTGCATTTTCGTTACGATTTTTAAAGTAATCTTTTTGTTTTAGTTCTAGCCGACTCCAAAAAAGGAACCAATTCGACGATTTATCTTGTAAATTGTTTTTGTATGTTTATTACGCGATTCTTTGGCCAATAGCCAACCGATTCTTTTGTTTCTTTTTTAAAAGGTAGGTCATGATTCCGAGATGGTCAAATATTAGTTTTATCGTGATCTGGCTAGTGGTTTATGTGTTATATCTTAATAGTGCATATATTTTTCATTTATCTTGACGACTTCAGCATGATGAGGTCGTCATCTTTTATCGAAAATAGAGTAGAATATATTTTTGTTCACATTCACCTTACAAGAGGCACTTGTGACGAGTCTATATAATACTAAAACTACCACCGGATCGGAACGTGGCCACACACTGACAAGATCCGGCAAGAAACTCAGCGGGCTGTCTTTTTTTTCCTTATTCTATACAAATTACATATAATTACTAGTAAGAGATTGGTATGAGGAGCAATTAATCCCAAGCACTCTTATCCGACAGATATTCAGCAACGGTATAGTAAACTTTTTTATACAATTTCACTTTGACCCATTTTTTAAATTTATTTAATGATTTATGCATTATTAAGTGTAACTCAAAAACGACTAGAAGGATGTTGATGACATTTATGTGAGACCATTTCGGAAACATTTGCTATAATTCTAAAAAAAGAACGATCAAATCGCGACGTGGCACCTAATGTTGGAGACGTGTTTTTCAATTGTACTGCGTCTAATTATTGTTAATTTATCTATTTACCCTTACAATTCAAATGGAAATAGTTATTAATAAGTAATAAATACTATATTAGCACTTGGTGAGATTCTGGTGTCTGCTTTAAAAAAACTTACAGATCACCAGTGTTGAACCATTACCAGTGTAAAAATAGTCATGTTAGGGACATTGTTTAACATTTCAAATTCAAATTCCAAATAGCTTTTATTACGTAGATCCATATACAGATTCTTGTAACGCGTCTATATAATTCTAAAAACTACCACCGGATCGGAACGCGGCCACTCACTGAGAAGATCCGGCGAAAGAAACTCAGCGGGCTTGTCTTTTTTCTTATAAATCTAATTTACAAAAGTTTATTACATTCACAAATAATTTGCAGAGATTGGCATGAGGAGCAATTAATCCCAAGCATTTCTGTCTTCTAAATATTCTGAAATCTTATAATAACCCTTACCATACAACTTTATCTTAATACATTTTTTAAATTTATTAAATGGTAAGTCTTTAATATGCTCGAGAAGTTTGTTGTAAAAACGTATACATTGGCCCATGAAAGAATTACTGATTCTGTGGAGACGAGACTTATGCACAAAAAGATTGTTTTTATTCCTTGTGTTTACAGCATGTAAACACAAATTTGATTTTTTATTTATCATACATAAACTAGAATGATACATAGAATTGTTTGTTCCGATATCAGTACACATACGTCCTGTTATTTGGAAAGTTAAAATAATTATGCCAAATTTATAGTCCTAACAAAGACCCAAAGAACACCTAATAGGTACATAGTTTGTGTTTATTTCTCGGATTAGTATATTTGTGTTAAAATACAGACACGTAGCTGATAGGTAAAATAAATCGGTAAATGACCACGGCTACGTATTCTAGATTGATACTTTTCCAAGACATTATGTGTAAATGCTTGAAAAAACGACCTATAAATGGCAAGAATAAATCGCCTCTGTGGCCCAGAGGTCCACAGAGGTATGTATTGACTGCATGAGGTCCCGGGTTCGATTTTCAAGTCGGGCAACAAAAAAAAATAATTTTTCCAATTTTCTAATTAAAAAAAATGTTGCTCGGGATTGAATAAGTGCCAGGTTGGCGTTAGGCTTGCCACCTATCACATTGTGGGACTTAGTGTCTTCGGCTACTCGTGGGTGCCCTGGTTGTGCCTCTGCCTACTATTCCGGGATATGGGCTTGAAGATACTTATTGGTTACTTTTTCCTTTTTTTTAAATAAGTTTCTACGATGGCTAATAGATCCTGTTACTCAATAAACCAAGTTTTGTCACTCAGTAGCTTCTATATCTGTGTTTCTAATGAACTGTGCTTCACATATAATACAATAAATGCGATCATCTATCTTATCTTTTAAATTTTAAGTATTTAATAGCTCTAAAAGAAGGTCGTCTTTTGTCTCAAAAACAGTGAATGAACTCTGTGCAATAGCATTTTCGGTCGAAAACAGGCGGACTCTTTCAATTCGACGTGTACGAAGACCTATAAACATGTAGTCTGTGGATGTGAATAATATTTTTTTTGTTTTTTTTTTGTATTTTAGGGCTAAGGAAGGATAAGTTTCTACAAAGTATAAGGATTTTGATGATGCTTTTTTCATTTGATAAAGTGTACCCTTAAAAGGGTATTATTTTTATAGCAAATGGTTATGCTTATGAGCTTTTTGAGTTATGTTAAATATCTAGTAAGTATTTTTTGTTTACTTAGACAAAATAGTATTGAAATTTTTTACAGTTTTACTATTTTAAATTATATTTAGAAAAGTTATACTTAAAAACGTTGTTCATATTTCTTTACATTTTAAAAACTATTTAAGTTTCTTTGTTAAAATTTCATACCTACTTTTATAATATTAATTGTGAAATGATGTAATTGACGTATCCTCTAAAAATCTACAAAATAAGATTAACCTTGTAGATTGTGTGTAAATTGGAACGTGGGTGGTCTCCTTTATTAAAAACTCTTTGGATATTAGCAACTATTTCGTGATGGCTGTCTAGTCATTGATCCCTTCGCGTATGTTTAAACCATTGCCTAAACAAGAACAATGGGATGGTTACTGGATACTTAGCATGCTGGGGCATATATTTATAATGTGACCACATGCTTCTCTAAACGCAGGACGTTTGTATTCTACATTTTTTTAACGGACAAGTGGAAAAACATAAACGATTGAGATTAAATTGGCTCAAATAAATCTAAGTTTTAAGCGACTGTGTTGTAAGACTGTAAACAAGGGTTTTTAAGATAGCAAGGAGCATCCTAGTTGTGCACAGTAGGTATGTATGTTGTGACACATAAAGTGGGAATACTTGTATGAGAATGTCACAGAGTTTGCGACGTATCATGATTATAGTGTATAATTGTTAGAATTGCATATTTATGAGCGAATTAGTTTCAATTCCTATTTAGTTCCTATTCCTACTTATTATTTTTAATTAGGTGTCATTAATATTGTGCTACGGCCACCATTATCAAATATAATATTCAAAAATAACTTATATCATACTCTATTGTAACAAAATATTTATAGTTGTCTACCATATAAGAGTATCGAGAAATGTATAAGTGCTATTTGAAAAGTGTGTGAAAATTCATTCATTATTGACCAGAGACTTATTATTTTTAGATATTTGTAAATGACTGATGGTTAATGCCTTGTTTTATATATTCAAGAAACGAGTCGTTTTGTTCACAGTCACTGGCCATCAGGTACATAACTCGGGACATATTATGTGGAATTGAATTTAATGTCTTGTTACTTTTACATAAACTATAATGAGTTATAATTACGGATTACTGATTGTTGGATAAAGGAACAGAGTAGGTATAAGATACGTATTTGTATGGGTTAAACCAAAGTTCAAGGTAGTTGTAAGTCTTGCTTGGCTAACAATATCATAAGAGTCGTCTATTTATATTTTGTATGTCTATTTAAGTAACTGATGCTTGTACTTATCTCTACTAATAGTATAAATGCGAATGTGAGAATATTTGTATTTAGGTATGTTCCGTTTGAACGTTAGTCACATCAACGTCGAAAAGAACCGAATTTTGCCATAGCATAGAAAATAGTTTAGACCTTGGAAAAGAACATGGGCTACTCTTCAACCGACCCCAAATAGAAGGTTATTTGTTAGTTTGATATTTTAATCAAGGTTAAAGAGCAATTTTTCAGTTATAATTAAAAATTAATAAAGTTTTGATGAAATTGGATTCGGATTTTTGCAGTTTCAGGGAATTTAACCAACTGAATTCTGGATAACAGCTGGTTGCTGAATAAAGATTTTTTACTAAAGTCACATAATACATTTAGTTGACTTTTATTGCAACTGTTTTTGTTCCTTTGAATATATAACGGGAAAGTTCCGTTAAAAATGGGAAGAGTAGTCACACACATATAAACAATGTAGCTGATTAACGGACAATGCATATTTTTACATTGTTCGCATTAATTAGCAAAATCAAACGGGAAAATTTGTATTCACATGGCTTACCCTAAATGTTGGTATAACAATTAAAAAACGGAAAATGTTTTAAACAAAATTGGTTTTGAACAATAAAACACTTTTAGGAAAAAACCTTCGTTTCATGCTTATCGGTAGTTAAAAATAAAATGTAAATTAATTATTAATCAGTGATTAACTGAAATGTTGAACATTTAGATATTTTAATTAACCGGTAAAGATAATCTTGGTTGAATTAAATGTGAATAATTAATAACTAACATTAAATATATTAAAATATAAAGATTAATTGATATCACAATGGTTAATTAAGACGCATGTTAAAAAATATTATTTTATATTTAGATATTTTACAAAGTTATATCCAGTGTCCTGTAGGGATTCGTTGAGATATCGGGATAAAATGTAGCCTGTGTTCTTTCTCAAGGTGTAATGTATGTATTATATGCTAAAACTCATGCAATTGATTCAGCCGACTTGACTTGATAACAAGTAGGTGTATACTTTCGCATTAATTATATTAATTGGGTTGACAACAGTTGTAATGTATTAGACATTAATAAATTAAGGCGATTATGCACCACGTTCCGGAATTAATAATTAATTATATAGCTCATGAATAATTATTTAACATGTGAACGTAGTATATTTACAAACTTCCCACACACTAATTATTAAATAATTAACTCGAGGCCGATTTTTGTAAAACCAGTCCACAAAAGTAATATTTAATATGAATGCTCATGTACACTGATACAACTTCTTTTGTAATTATTACAATCGCGTTTTGTGAATGTGCGTTTACAGACAAAATTAATATTAAACTAATACTATCTTTAGTCAGTTTCAATAAAAGGAAGTTTTATATAACAAAACGAAATAAAACTGCAAAAACCGACTCCAAATTTTCATTGGAAATAATATAGTCTCCAAGAAAAAATAAGTACTATAAGTAAATCTCTATTCGTATCAAGATTTAACTAATACTACCTGCTACCTGCGGCTTCGCCCGCGTTTTCACAGAAACCCGGTGTGCGATCGGGATTTAAAATAGCCTATATGTTAATCCAGGTCACAATCTATCTGTCTTCCTAATTTCAGACAAATCCGTTCAGCCATTCGAGCGTGAAAGAGTAACAAACATCCATACATCCATACTTACAAACTTTCGCATTTATAATATTAATAGGATGGGACCACATCGGAATCATAACCTATCTTTCAAAAAAAGAACCATAAAATCGGTTGGCTATTGGCCGAATAATCACGTAACAAACATACAAAAAAAAACATACAGTCGAATTAATAGCCTCCTTTTTGAAGTCGGTAAATTTGAAGTCCCTTTTATCAATTTCACTACCTCAAAATGATCACTGGATTTAACAACTATTCTCATTGTTTCCTTAACACTAAAGGTACGTATTCAAAGTCTACCTGTATGGCCGCTTTCTGTAATGCATGTGGGTTCCGTACCGCTCCAGGTTTGCAATAAATGTTAACTGATTAGGGATCTTGTATGCAATCCGGTCAAAGAGACACGACAAGGTATATTCACCAATCTACATCACTATACAAGGCACTGGTAATGTTTCAACAGAATTTCGTTGCGTGCAGGCGGTACAATGGTCGAGTGGCCGCGGCGAACTGACGCATCAACCGTACATTGAAAAGGTGGGCTGTATATTGAAACAGAAACCACACACGTACGAAATAATCACACTAAAATTGTTGGAGAATAACTAAGATAAATCATTCATCGTGGTTATTTGATAGAAATATTATTAACAAACATTACTAGTCACTACATATTATAAAACAAAGTCGCTTCCTCTGGCCCTATGTCCCTTTTTATTTTAAGCTTACTCGGAAGAAATACATTTTTATATTAAATGCCTAGTTGCATATGTCAGCCTTGGTCTCCCCGGGTACCTACATTCATCTAAATTCGCATTGTATATCTGCTTTGTCAATCTTTCATCTGTCATTCTTTCCACATGACCGAACCAGCGGAGCATGCCCTTTCGCATTTTAACACCAACACTTTCTTTCAATCCCACTCTTTCTCGGATTTCACTGTTACGAATGACATTTCACGATCAGATCAATCGGATATTATCCGAGGGTGGTGTCAAGAATCTCCGAAACCGGCGTGTTTGTATGAAAAGGGTTATGAATGTGAAGGAAGCAAGACAGGTTTGTCAGGATCGTGAGGTCTGGCACTCGATACTCTCTGCCTAACCCGTAAGGGACTTGGCGTGAAGATATGTATGTATGTATGGAGTTGCATATGTGTAAGTGTGAGTTCCTGTATATTTTTTTTATGTTATAGGAAGACAAACAAGTAGACGGATTTCCATGTTTATAAATAAGAAGGTTTACATTTAAGCTAACCTCTGGAGCCACGTTATAGTTTTATATATAAAATCCTCATGTCACAATGTTAGTTACCGTACTTCTGCAAAACAGCTTGACCGATTTTAACCAAGTTTTTGTAGGTATATATAATAAAAAATAGATCTGAGAAGCGTAGTGATAAGGGTGACTCATCTTCATTTTTTTTAAAAATAGCAGAACATCTGCCGGGTCAGCTAGTTATATATGAAATTCAAAGGCCAACATGTCTTTATAATAATAAGTTATAATACTAGGGGTAAACAAAACTTATTTTTTAAATAGTTTTACCGTTAAATATACATTATCTAACTTGTCATAAAAACTACCGAGGAACAACATTTAATTCTGATTATTGCATGTAAGTTTAAATCAGTTTAATAAAACATGTTTGAAGAATTCTGATACTTGTTATAAATCCAACTATAAATGCGAAAGTTTGTGAGTATGTATGTATGGATGTTTGTTACTATTTCACACCCGAATGGCTGAACGGATTTGTTTGAAATTTGGAACACAGATAGATTGTGACCTGGATTAACCTAAAGGCCCTATATCCTTTTGATCCCGATCACACAACGGGCTACATTAAAAACGCGGTTACGCTTTAAGACGTAAAGATAAAAAGAGTACACACAAGATATAATTGAATAACAATTTTACATCTATTTTTCTTTCAGCATGAGTCTAAATTCTCTCTTTTACCAAAAGTATTTAAACAGCCCGTTACGCACAATTATATAAAATATTTAAAGTTAGTCGAGAAATATTTTTGGTTCAATAAGTTTTTCAATCAGCAAATGATACAGATAATAGAAGAACAGAAATACGAGCAGGTATATGAAGGTTTTAAGATACCAAATCATTATTTATCTATTTTAAGTTCATGAAATTAATTTACATTATAATTATTCATTGAGAAACTAACAGAGTTAATCATGTGTAGACTAACAATATTAAAAATATAAAATAAATAAAAAAACTACAAAAAATAAATAAAGTAGATATCTGTATATAAGAACACTTATACAAAAGGTACGATTTAATTAAATTAAATTAAACATTAAAACATTTACATTATTTACGTCTATGGCATGCATAGGTAAAGATATACCACAAAAAAATTGTTGCAAGAAAAAAAATTACAAATTAATATCATATTTGCAAAAGCTACGTTGCAAGCATTGTCTCGTGTGTAGCCCGCCTAAACAAAGATTGATCATCTCTGATAAAGCAGCAATATGTGCGAGGGAAAAAGATTTGCGAAATGCAACAACAATTACAATAATCATATTTAATCTTAACTGAATTACACCAATATAAAAATTTCTTTTTGCACTCTTGATGGACCTAAATAGTTTTTGGGTTGTAAAAATGTACATTTTGTTATTTACATACATTTTGTTAGCATTTGTCCAAGACATGTTAAAAAAATATGTGAAAAATAATATTCGTATTAAAGCCACTTCCCAAGCGTGCTTAAGAGTTTTGGCGAGATCGAGAGAAAATATGGTCTAAGTTTTTTCATAATTATTGAATTTCGTGTTTATATTGAGCAAAACTAGTTAATTTTGATGGAATTTTGTACAATTTTGTACAGTAAATATCACAAATGTAATAATCGTGAAGAAATTAGCGTATCGTGTATTTCCTAAGGAAATTTTCCTCGTTCCCGCCAAATCTCACTACATGAGTTTGAGTAATAAGGCCACCGCTTTACCCAAGACCCTGACATGACTTGTTGACGATTTATGACGAATTATAATATAATCCCGATTTTGGTAAATTGGTGCAAATTGCTACTTGCAAAATAATAACGTGAATGTCAAAACGTAAAGAAAGAAGAAGAAGCCTGTTTAAGTATAAAACGTAGTGATTATATTCTCTTTGAAGTATACGTCTAAGACCGACCTAAATAATGACGCGTAATGTCATTCAAATGCGAAACACAGGCTGTTATTAAATTATTAAACAGCTCGCGAAGGACACGTTTATGTCCGCGAATAGCTAAGCTGTTGTCTAAAGGTTGGGACATAAATAGTCACAACTTCGATCGTCCTATTTTTATCACACTTTGAAGTCGTGACATATTGTGATACATCAGTATTGTGTCGCTTTAAACGTTCCTTCTAAAACTAATAAAAACACGAATGTAAAACAATAAGAGTATTAAATGTTCCATCTGTTGATTCCGTTATCACTTCGAAAACGGGCAGTTTATGTTTTTGAAGTGATGACAAGGTAATCTATACTAATGTTATAAAGAGGAAAAGTTTGATTTTTTGTTTGTTTGTTTGAATTAAACAGGCTCCAAAACTACTGGACCGATTTCAAAAGTTATTTCACCCTTAGAATGCTCCATTATTATCCCTGAGTGACATAGGTTTTTGTTTCATCAAAATCGGTGCAGTAGAAGTCAAGTTACGCAGGCCGAACTGCGTGAAACTGCTAGTGGGAGAATCAACTGCATCGGTACGTAACGCGTTACGACGCTAGTCTGTCTGGCTTCCCTTTTTAACTTCTGTCGCACGTCCCGAAACACAGACGATTTTTTTAAATATTTGCTATCAATCATTATAATATACATAATTTTTCTATTCGTTTTTGTCTGTTAACGTGTTTGTTACCTAGCTCCTAAAAGACTGAACCGATTTTGTTACAATTTTGAGTGCATATTTCAATGGGTTCTTGGATGGTTTGTAACATAATTGGACCCGGTAAGCAGAAATGCTATCAGTATGTCACCAAATTAATGCGGTACGAAATGTGATAGATAACTATACTTATATAACTACTAGCTGGGTCGACAGACATTGTCCTGTCCCATCTATAATTATTATTATATTTTTTTATATCGGAAATCGGAAATAGGACTGTCTGATGTTAAGAGATACATGAGATCTTAAGCTTCCCTATCCTCAAAACCAGATAATGAGAATTACTGTTTGGAACTGTTTGGAATAGATACCTTAATCCCGAGGAGTCATAGCAGGACTTTAATATACTCTAGTGGACTGCACTAGTTAAATAATACAATTTATTAAATAAGAGCCACAGCCAAAGGCATTTTTTGTTTTATTTTTCTTAATTATTTTTTTAACTGTATTATAATTTTAAATATGTAACAACATAATTTGTACAGAATATAATAAAACGTTATTACAATAACATTCCAAAACTAATTAGGAAAATATATGTGCAGTACTAAAAAATGTTTTACTAGAGCGTTTGTAATCCAAAATGTACTGGTAATAGTTTAGAAACCAATGTTTTACTGCCTTTTTGTTTCCTTACCTACCCTTACGCAAAGCATTTTTTTACAAATGAGACATCATTGTTACATAAGCTGGCGGCATTTATGTGAAAATAATGTGTAGCAAAATAATAGAGGGTTATCTAATTCGTCGTTACTATCGCCAAGGGTTACCATGCAACCAGATTACTTGGGAAATGGCTGGCCCTGAGGAAAAAAAGTTGTAACAGTCGGTTACGTCCTCTTTAATGTTACCTACGTCATTTTGGTTTATCCGAGTATCAATCAATATCTCGAAATATATTCAGATTTTATATTGAAGTTTAGGTATAGAAAAAGTATGTGCACAGCTTTATTCGTCGGAACCTAATTAAAAAAAAATAGTATAATACTATTACCCTACACATCCTTCTTTTATTTAAAGCGGCCTTTATACCACTTTTTCTAAGACAGATTTTTTTATGCTATTGAAAGGCAAATAAGCAGACGGATTTCCACTATAATGACCTTTATTGTTTCATGTTTAGAGCCCCTCGAAAGATAAAAAGGGATGATATAAGTTGGACGTCTCTCCCCATCTCTTTAGCATCAAAGCTTTAAAACGAATGGATTATTTGTTTGAAAGCTGAGACGATAGAGATGATTCTTAGCTAACATTACATGAAGGTTATGTCAAGGGTTTTTGGGTTTTTTTTATTTTTGGTATTATTATTTATATTTTTTTTTGTTTCCTTTATAATTCTTACAAAGTTATGAAAAATTGATTTCTCACTAAGTATAACACTATAATAGTAACAGCTATAACAAAAACATACATTTGAGACCTTAGTATAATTTGATTGCCTTTTTGCCGTATCTATTATTTTACATAATTCCATGGTCGTAATTTGCTTACAACAGGTTTCAGATAATTATATCTAGTTTTACTACTCAAGTTCACGTATCTTAATACAATGGCCCGTCAGATTGAATGTAAAACAATTTTACTACAATTTGTTCAACCATTACTCACCGACTTTAATAAAGTTGGTAATTTTGAAAGAACATACTTACATTTATTTAACATAATAATATAATAACATTTAACTAACATTACTAGACATTTTTATTTTGTATAGCAGAAGAAAGAAGAGAAGCCATCTGTTTTTGTCATGTTTCATCGTGATTTCATTATACATTGATCGCTCCTGTAGCACATGCTTTTTTTCTTTGTCAATATGTTTATATGATAACGAATTAAAAATAAACTAATAAACGATGAAGATTCTTATTATGATTAATTATTATATATAAATATATATAAATATAATAATTATTATATAACAAAGATTCTTATTATGGCGATTATGATTAACTAAACAAAAGACAAGACTCGTTCAGTCCCTTTCATCGGATCTTTTTAGTTTGTGGCCACGATTTAGATCCGTTCGTGGTTTATATAATACTAGCTGTTACCCGCGGCTTCGTCCGCGATAAATTGAGATTTAAGCTATCCTATCTCTCAAGTTGGATCGAACTGCACATGGTGTGCGAATTTTATTATAATCGGTTAAGTGGTTAAGGAGTCCATTGAGGACAAACATTGTGACACGAGATTTATATATATTAGAAGATATCAATGCTGACGCGAACAAGTGGGTACGGCTTATAATAATGAAAATCAGAACCTTATCTATATGGGTCATATAAGAATTCTGATTTGAATTCTCACATTAAAATTACTTAATTTTAGAATCATTAATACAAATTGATAAAAATTATGATTCTTTCGGACACTTTTTTCTTTATCTCAGTAAAAAGACACAAAATCTATCATACGAAATGTATAGGTGAAATCTAAGGTACAAATATCAAGCTTATTGTTCTTGAACGTTTTACCAAATTCCTACATTTTCTATATTTTCCTTTTGTTACATTCACATATGGTAACCCTAATAACACTAAGCTGCTGATTGTTGAGCAAGACGAGCATCGGGCCGGAACATCGGTTTACTTTCTTCAGAACGCAGCGCTGTGTTAATTAAAAACTTTTTATTTTTACGATGATTTGTGTGATACCTTCGCGTAATTAATGAGAATTTGTCATAATTACTTCAAAACATGTCGTTAAGCTTGGTACTAAGAGAGGGCAAGAGCTAGCCCTCTTGCAGGACCGACTAGATGTCGTAAAACAAAAAAAAATGTGCAGATGGACTCATTAATGAGGAGGCAAAGGGCCGATTGAAGTAGATAAGTAAGGGATTATCTATTAAATCAAAAAAGGTCCAAAAGTGAGCCCCTCCCTCATTTTTGGCCGGCAAAAATCACAAAGTATTATGAGAGGGTTAAAATAAAATATGATGTAGGTAAATGCGCTTGGAGGAAAGAAAGCCTTGCTTATCCAGGGTTGGAGGCCTTTAATGTTTTATGATTATATTACACGAGTATTACTTGTTTTCTAGATGATACGATTTTTTCCTTTATTATTTTTATGCCTTTAAAAACATTTTTTTTATTCGGCGATAATTTAACAAATAACATAAAAAAGTTGTTGATTTTTCGATTCTTATCGAAGTCTCGTTCAAGTTACTTGTCAAAAACTTTAATGCACGTCTTTATTATGTAAAACCGTCATTAGAATGTAATCAGTTGGAAAGTTCAGGGAAAAGTTTGTATTGTTATACTTGTTACAGAAATATAAAATTAGGCAATTTAATTTCATAATTTCCATCATTTGTACTTTGTAAATTTTTATGTATCTCATCTGTAAGGCCGCCACAAAAATCGACCCGTGTGAATCTTCATTATTTTTATCGTAGTCTAATCGCATAGTTTTTGTGTTAACATGAATAATTTATTTTTGGAAGACAAAAAAAAATACAGCCGCTTATAAACACCAAACCTTTGGATAAAGCGGGTCATCATCATCATTACCCTTGTATTAACCCACATTGTTTCTCCCTTTTGAGCGTTGGACCTAAGGTTCACTATTCTACTCATTCTTCTATAGTTTGCAAGGTCTTCACCATTCTTGAAGATGAGTTTATTAGCACATATAATTTGTTAGACTTATGATGCTGATTTGAATCTTTATCATTATGATCCTAGCGTTAATTCTAATTGTTTCCCACATTCAAGAATTGGTCCCTATTGTCCATTTTTTTACTCTTCCTTGCCAACCACCTTCCTTCCTACCACTTTTTTTTACCAAGGATGCTGAAGACCGTGGGAGGTCTGTAGTAGTCCAATGGTACAAATATCTTCTACCATATTCAGCTAGCGTTTGGGTTGATTTTTTTAACTGTTTCTTGATTTATTTAGACATTTATTCCCTAAATAGCCAGTCAGTTTTAACAAATTATGACCGTATCATTTTTTATCTTAGGAGGCTCTCTTACTAATACTGTAAGTTTTCAACCTAGTTACATCTATAATAATATTATAAAGCTGAAGACTTTGTTTGTTTGTTTGCTTCAATGCGCTAATCTCAGGAACTATTGGTTCAATTTGAAAAATTCTTTCAAAGTTAGATAGCCCATTTATCGAGGAAGGCTATCATGACGCTTAAAGACCAATAGGCACGTAGCATCAATGAAGAATGCTTCAAATAGAGGATTTTTTTCCATACAAACTGTTAGTGCCTATTAATGTCAAGTGACACGAAGTTCGCCGGTTCGGCTGGTAATAGTATAATTATAATAAGCTACCACAAATCGACAAACCACAAAAGCAAGAATTGAAAGCGGTCTGTTTATTTACTTAATAGTTAACAAAATGTAATGGAGTGAAAACTAAACGGTAATCGTTTCTAACCACAATTAGTGGTAGTGACCGTCCATGACGCAACCAGTTTTGATGGTTGGGAGGTTTGACGTGTGTTGGGTAATAGAGACTGCAAGGGCAATCAGAATTACTGTATAATTTTGTATATTGTTTTGACAACTTTGGCTTCCCACGAATTAGTTTCGTAAGGTATATTTATCAAGATACCGGGTCAGATTGTACTAAAGACGACTTTGTGATAACGGCGAATTTAAATTGCTGGATGGATTTTGGCTAAGGAACTACTTAAAAAACTAGTTTTTTTAATACATACATACATATCTTAACGCCAAGTCCCTTACAGGGTAGGCAGAGAGTATCGAGTGCCAGACCTCACGATCCTGACAAACCTGGCTGGCTTCCTTCACATTCATTACCCTTTTCATACAAACACGCCAGTTTCAGAGACTCTTGACACCACCCTCGGATAATATCCGAGTGATCTGATCGTGGAATGTCAACCTTGGTCTCCCCGGGTACCTACATCCGTCCACATTCGCATTGTATATCTGCTTTGTCAATCTTTCATCTGTCATTCTTTCCACATGACCGAACCAGCGGAGTATGCCCTTTCGCATTTTGACACCAACACTTTCTTTCAATCCCACTCTTTCTCGGATCTCACTATTACAAATGCGGTCAGCGAGCGTTACACTACACATTTTTTTACGAGATTTGAAGGCAAACAAAAACGTGTGTACGTGTGCAATATATACAAATGAATACAGTTGGATTGTTTATTTGTAACATTAAAATAACCGCTTTTTATTACAAGCAAATGGATTTATACTGTATCTACTGTGTATCCAAAGTCGGTCAATTTTGAGATAATAAATGGTTTTTTTTCTTTTTTTAGAAAATCCAGTGTTCCTCTTTATAAATTCGATAAAAAAAATAATGTTCTGGTTTTTTAAGCACACTTCTATCATATATCTGTGTGTTTGTTCCGGCTAATCTATGAAACGACTGGACCGATGTTGACAGGACTTTCACTGGCAAGTAGCCAATGTAATATGAAGTAACTTAGGCTACTTTTATTTTAGAAAAAATCTAATTTAACTAAATAAGTTAACTTTTCTGTTAAAATCCACGCGGACGAAGTCGTGGGCACAGCTACTTAAGAAATATAAGTACATTCTAGTATATATTTAAGTATTTCTATGTATAAGAATCATTGACTAACACCCATAACACAAGCATATAATTTGCTTACATTGGGTTTAGATTCAATTTGTGTAACTTTTCCAGGAATATCTATTATTATTATCATTTATTCACATTGCTTCTTATTTTCTAGGTTTAAACATTTAAGATATTATTATTATTACATTTAGACACTATTGGTGGTAATTTTGTGTCACCGATCTAAATCTAGAATAAGTTTAATTCAAAAGTTAATTGACTGCTTTTGTCATTTAGTATCTTCACGCCCATATCCCCGAAGAGGTAGGCAGAGGCACAACCAGGACACCCACGACTAGCCGAAGGCACTAAGTCCCACAGTGTGATAGGTGGCAAGCCTATCGCCAACCGGGCACATATCCAATCCCGAGCAACATTTTTTTTATTAGAAAATTGGAAAAACCCCATTTTCTTTTTGTTGCCTGACCCAGGATTCGAACCCGGGACCTCATGAAGTCAAGTCCAACACCAGGACCGCAAGACCACACAGGCGATTTTGTCATTTACCCGACAAAAGATGAAATCTGACGGCACGGCGGCAGGAATAAATAATTCGACATCCGGGCTAGTCGTGGCGGCACTACTAATACACCATTAACAAGTTACAAGACCTATTGGGACCGATACCAAATTAGCATTCAATCCATAATCTTTAAGTTTTTAAGGCCCCATACTTACTTAGTCAACCAGAAGAGCCAATCAGCGCACTCCCCCGTTCCATGATTACTATGAAATATTGCGCTCTAAAGTAAATGTCCTAAGCGCCAAATCACTATTTTTGACACTACAAAAGTAATTTGAAAAAAAAAATAAAAACTGAAACAGTTATCTTTTAGGTATAATACTTATCTATGTTTATGTTAAATCTGGTGTCGATATTTTCATAATTGAAGTAGACAGATGGGTTTTGCTTTCAAAAAAGGGTTAACTTTTTGATTTTTTTCTATCGAGCAAAGTGAAATGAGTCGTGTTTTGGAAACACTAGTCTTATAAAGCATATTAATGTTAATCTTGTATATTTTTGTCGCCAAGATCCATAATTGCTTTGTATGAAAAAACAGTATATTGCTGACGTATTTTAGCATACATGGCCCCTTAAGCCCTTCGAATTAACGAGTCGAAACGTATGCTATGTTAACGTAAATTGAGGAATATTGATCCAATCTGACCCGATATCTCTTGAGTAAACTTGAGAATTGAATTTAGTTAGGAGCTTCAAAGACAGAATTATATTAACTAACAATAACATCTTTAATAAAATCTTTGTAACAACTTTTTAACACACTTATTTCTCAAGTAAATAAATTTCATTTTCATTTTTCAACCTTTGGAAGTTTCTATCTCAATCTTTTACACGATGTGCACTTTTAAATTGTTCTGTATTAGGCCGTTCACATGTATTCGGATTTTTTTAAGGAATTCCGTTCCGAAAAAATGTCGAACGCAGGACTTTCACCATTACTATAGGCTATAGTTTCAACTTTATCTATCTCTATCTTTAATTAACTCTATCAACTTTAATTAATCCGTAGTTTAGAGATATTTGAGCGGTACTCCCAGGTATTCTAAGCGTTCATTAATATTTAATATCGTCGCGTTAATGCCCTCGACGGAAACGGGTGATTCAATCTTGACATGTCCCTGTGTGCATTTGTTTGTGAGAACAAAAATCTTAAACGAATTTTGGTGGCAATTGAGATGCGGATTTTTTGTGTTTGAAAACTGACGTGATTAAGCTAAATAACGGATAAGTTAAATACGAGAAGTTATTGATTTTTTTTATTTTTATAAATATTACATTCTATTACTCAGGGTAAAATGCCCCTTTTTCTAAATTAATAAGCCACAATTTTGCTTATACGGACACGTCAGAGTTATTAGTATATTTTTATATCGGAGCTTGCGTTAAACTACAGAGTGCTCCTTCTGTACTTTAGTACTATTACCTATTCTGTACGTCCATTAGAATCAAATCTATTACATTTACTCTAAGCTCTAGTGGCTTACAACCTTCGTCGAGTGAATGTACAACAATAACTATTATGAAACATTTCGTCGGAATCATTGAAGAGATTTACCAAGGTAAATGGCTATGTTTGAGATATAAAAACTTATGAGGCTGAACGAAAGACTTTTTAAGACAAACGTGTAGACGGATTTCCTAATGGATAAGAAATACAAGCCGTCTATAGATACTAGAGTTAAGAGTGTTAACACCCTTAAGTGAAAATTTGCGACTGGGTTTTGTTAGCTATGCTTCTCCTTGTCTCTTTCATAATAGCTGCAGCGATGTTATAGCGGCAAAAATAATGGCTTAGGTTTTCTGTATAGAATAACCTGTTTGTCTCCCTACCAAGCCGCTAGACAGAGGCAAGCATAGGTTTACCAAGTAGACTGTTGGTGGTAGAGTACTATTCAGCCACTTGTCTGGGCAAGGATCCACCGCCTTTTAATTATTTCTCCGTCGGGGGATGAGGTTTCACAATAGGGCTACACCCCGGTCATAAGACAGAGACGCACCTATAACGTGTCGTAATAGTGGTGATAGGCAGAGATTTTCTTTTACTATCAGGAGAGCTGTGTTCGCTTTTATATCAGTGTTTTTACTTGTTGTTGGTAGGTAGATACATATTATTGAAGGCTCGTATCTGCATGCCCGTTTCCCCAAAAGAGTAGGCAGAGGCACAAACAGGGAACCCATGAGTTACGACTAGCCGAAGAAACTTTGTCCAATAATGTGATAGGTGGCAAACTGGGCACATGTCTAATCTTGGGCAACACTAATTTTAAAAGAAAATTTAAAAACCACATTTTGTTTTTGTTACCCGACCCAGGGACTAAACCTAAGACTACCAGAGGTCGTCAAATATCATGTTGCCTAGATTATCACCGACTTTTTTGACCTCCTACCAAAAGGTAAGTATTTGACATGTTCCTGTTTAGTGGTAGGGTAAGCAGAGTAAGGAAATAAAAGGATTTACATCTTAATTTTAGTTGGAATATCATAATTATTAAATTTTAATTAAAATTATATTTTGTGTTTTCGTTTCAAATGACATTACATTAAGCAACACCTTTAGGCTGTATCTAAATTACATGCCGTTACAATAAATAAAAAGTAATAAAAAAAAAAATCGACAAAAGATAATCTGACGTGATTTGGTGAATCATGACTCATGATGATGACTCATGCTATGATAATTGACAATACATCGGCCGACCGACGAGAGGTCACAGTGATTTTGTCGCGTAAAAAGGTGAATGGTAATAATTCTATTGATTAAAAATTAAGGTACCTATACTACATAACATGAGCATGGGTTGAACAAGTTTCTAGTTTTTGTTTTGATAAAAGATAGTAAAAAGATCATGGCTCTCCTGGTAAGAGCCAATGGTCCTGTAGCAGGGATATTAAGCTTATAATTGTGCAAGTATACCGAGTAATGGCTGCCTTACCCTCCTGACTGAAACTGTCATTATAGCGGCAGGAACAGCTAAAGCGGTGGATACATTCCTGGGCCAGTTACTGCACAGTATTTTCCCGCCAATGGTCTTGTTTGTAATGACCTATGTAATCTATGCTCGTCTCTTTCGAGCTCACAGCAGGAGTTCACCTCTCTCTACACAGGAAACCCAGACCAACACGGGGTAGAATAGTACCCCCATACCAGTGAGGTAGTAACAAGATATAAGTAAAAACATATATTTATGACTAGTTATTGCGTTGTCCACGTGGTCCCAAAGGAACATTTCGATAAAACTATCCTATGTGTAAGTCCAAGTTACCCTCTATGTGTCTAGGTTCCAAATTTCATGAAATTCAGCAGTTTTTATTAATATACAAACCAAAGACTATATAAATACTACGTAATAAGAGGCGGGACTTCCATAGATACATAGTAAACCCGAATTTGTTTAAAGTTTACTTGAAAAAGTATAACCCGTATAATTTGAAAGTAAGTCTAAAAGCATTCAGATATATAAGGCAACCAGTGTCATATGATTTGGACGAATAAAAAACATAGCAAACTTATTTTTTTAATTTTTTGATAAGTAAGTTGCGCCAAACTGAAACAAACAAACAGACAAATTTTCGTATTTATGATATTAATAGGATAAGTAGAAGTAGCCGTTTCCATAGATAATTTAAAATGTTGAATCCTGAACGTTTAAGAACGTTTAAAAAATAAAATTGCGACTAAACATTACACTCTTCATTTATCTCATTTAGTCATTTTGTTGTAAAACAAATCAGTAGCTAAATATTAATATTACTTATTTGTCAACACAAATATTACAACAGAAAAATATAGGAAAGTATACATTCGCGCGCAATGAGGCTTTTTGAAAAAAAAAAATACAACAGCGGGCTAAAGCTCTGACACACATACAGTCTTTCTTTCTTTCTTTAGTTTTTGACATTCGCGTTAGCATTTTGCCATTAGTCAAGCAGAAATTTGCATCAAATTTTAAATCGGTTTAAAAAAATCGGATTTCAATTATTGAAAATGAGTCACAAGTCGTCAATTATAGTCATGTCGGGTCTTGAGTAAAGCGGTGGCCTCCTTACTCAAGCTTATATAGTGAGATTTGGCGGCAACGGGGAAATACACGATCCGATAATTTCTTCATGATTATTTCATTTGTGCAATTTCACTGAACAAAATTGTACAAAATGCCACCAAAATTGACTAATTTCACTCAATATTAACTCGAAATTCAATAATAATGAAAATCCTTCAACCATCTTTTCTCTCGATGGCGCCAAAACTCACACATACAGTATATGTTCATACCCATTTAGTTAAAACTTTTTTGATCACAAAAAAAATGTTCTCCATATTTTCTGTTTCAATTTAAAAATAAATTAACTGTCCTGATTGAAAGTATTTTAAGGAAAATACTTATCTCTCACTTAACATTAAATCATACATCACTTTTAGAATTGCTAGTATGCTTAGTTTATATTTTATCTACAAGGTGTTTAATAATGTGTAACCAGATTTAATTTTATTTATATTTATGTTTGTAATATTATAAAATCAATACCCGAACTAACGGCCGCTCTCAATTAGCCCATAATTTCGTGTAGAAAATGTTGACTTATAAACTGCAGATAAAGATAATTGACGTCTCGAAGTGTGACCGTTTAATCTGTTTATATAAAGGACGTCGGTTTAAGGTTGTATAACTCTGATGTAATATAGCACATACCTAGGATACAATAAGCAATAAAATAGGAATTTAATATTATAGTAAGTATAGCGATTAGATTACTGCGATTATAATTCTAATTAGAATATATTAAAGCGACACAGTATTTATTTATTTAATTCATATCAACATTAAACACCATATTATAATGATGTTTGGCAATATCTACATTTGAAACAGGGACCTTAAAGAGTGACGTCGAGTTTTGGCGCCATCGAGAGAAAAGATCGTCGAAGTTTTTTCATAATTATTGAATTTCGTGTTGATATTGAGTGAAATTAGTCAATTTTGGTGGCATTTTGTACAATTT
>NJDC01001645.1:77751-103667 GCA_002245475.1 Calephelis virginiensis | reverse complement strand
CACCACAGATTTTCCGTAGTGCTCTCATTTCGACCGCATTTATCCTACTTTCATGCTCTTTCTGACATACCCAACTCTCGCTTCGATACAGTAACGTTGGAATAAGCACATAATTATGCAAAGCGAGTCTAGCTTTTTGACTCAAAACCTCGCTTTGGAATAGCTTACCCAACGCTCCATTCACACTATTCCCTGCACTCACTCTCCTCTCTACATCCGCAGTGTACCTTCCATCCCTGCTAAAAGCACAACCAAGATATACTTGTTTCATCCACTTGTTCCAGCACTACATCATCAACCAAAACTCTTACATCCGTTCTGGCTACGTCTCTTTCAAACACCATTATTTTGGTTTTCATCGCATTCAAATGTAAGTTCATATCAACATTAAACATCATATTATAATATCTAGACATTTGAAACAGCGACCTTAAAGAGTGACATCATAATTTCTTATCACAATCTTTGTCATCTAAAGAACTTGAAGCGAAATGCAAACATTCGTTTATTGTTGAAGATAATATCTAATGGTATTATTACAAAACGCCATTGAACATGTCAAAAAACACTTATTTTTATTAGGTATCTATTATTTTATTTCATAAGCGCCTACTCGTTCACGTTTTAAAAATATTTTGGAAATGTGATTCCGTTATTATATTTACATCTGTTCAAATGATTGCGATTGTAGAAAAACTTTAGCAAATATTTGGAGACAAACGCCGATTTCTGCAAAATAACCCACCAAACTGACAGGAAAATAGTACCTATTAAGTGTGTTAGTAGGTTTTAATAATGTAAGTAGTAAAAAAATGCTTACTGTCGCATGGAGCCCCATCGCCGATGCGGCAGGTTCTCTTGGTGGCTACGAAAGAACACAACACAAATAAGCAACAGAAAGTGCGAAAAACAAATCATAAAATAAGAAAACACATAACAAGAAAAAAGAAAATGGCCGTGAGTTATAAAATTAAAGAACACACAAAAAACAGATAAAATACACTATAACATGTTTTATAAGATTACGACGATCATATTGATCACTTATTATTATAATAGTGCAAATTAAAACCAAAGAAAAAAAGGTTAATGTTGTTACGTATAACGTAACTTTAAAGAGCTATGCTAAATAACAGTTTTTAGGTTATGAACGTTACTATATTAACGACCCACCTAAAGCAAATCTGTTTTAAACTATATTTTAAGTGTTATTAGTTTTATTCATAATACAGTAGAATTACATTTATTTATTGCAATATATTGTGGCTCTTTTGCAGTGGCAGTTTTAGTCTTAGTTTCATATTTTTATTCATATATTTTTGTTAATCGATACTCCAGCGTCAGTTTGGCAACAAACTATGTAGGTATATGGTATGTCTACAGGCAATGCATATTACGTACTATCAGGAAAACTGTCTGATTTTTCACATCCTGATTTCATTACAAAAGGCCTTTTCCTGACGCCGAAACATCAGTACTTACTTATCCATTGTTTATAGCCAACCTAAAAATAATTTCGTCCAGTAGTCATTATGTTGGTACTTAGTCAAACATTGGAATTGACAATTTAGCCAAATTATATTACAAATAAATCAGGGGAATTGACAATACATTTGGTGTCCATTATTATTAAAAATATATTTAAATAGAATTTTAGTGACGATCAAAATTTATATACAAGTACACCTAAATCATATTATCAGAAATTACCATATTATATCTGTGTCACAAATTTACGCACTTTCATTTCTTTAATTGAAATAATAATAGCTAAAGATCCTTAAAGTACCAGACCTACATCGCATGAAGTTTAGATGGTCGTGGATCTGTTAACTATCTAAGTGTCATCAAATAAAAATTAACATTAATAATTGACGTTAGATTTATGTCAAATGTTATGTTCTTTAACCTCTTCACCGGGGAACCTTCCATATAATTTTAAACTCGTAACTAACTATATTATAAACTTACTCATAATCACTACAAAATCTGAATTATTTTACATTAGAGTAGTTAGCTCACATTTTTTTTAAGTTTTTGCTGCCTGATAACGCGATGCCACTAATTTCACAGTCACTCCATTTGTCTTATTGTTTTGCGATTATTCGCTATGAAACTTTCAACTTTTACAAAGTAACAACGGCTTGGCTCAAAATAAGATCTTTTGCTACGATATATTTAAGCAAAAGAGGCAAATTAACACAAATTAAATTGAAATTTTAAGCTGATTATAACCATATATGTGAAACTAAACACTACGTTTTTTTATTGAGTTACCTCTTTATCGTTAGGTTGTAAAAGGAAACAAACCCAGAATATTAATATAATAATGCCCAGAAATGTATGAACAGAACAGATGCGTAGAAGACATTGTCTTGATAATTGTAAAAGTAAATTTAAAAGTTACCTTGGTGGAGTCCTCCTTAAGCTGGTTCTTGTCCAAGAGTGCCTGTTTAGCTGATTACTAGGACTCCTGGAGCCGTTCTCCAATCTGTTAACAAAATATAAATAAATGTTAAGTAGATTACCTTACCATCGAAGTGTTATTACTTAAGTATATAGTAGGTAATATAACATAACAGATAAAATACGAATTTAATCACGCAAAAACCTCCCTCCGTCGATACCCACAAGCTTCGTATTCATTCACTTGAGCAACTCTTTTTTGGAAGCACTTTAAAATACTACATATTCTATCTTATGGCTTATAAATAGTATATTCAGTGAATTAAATTAATTTATATTCTATGCAAACGTAATAATTAAGAAATAGCTAAATCAATTAATAACTTTACTACCTAACGTTTTTGAACATAGCCACTTACAGGTGGATTTAAATTTTATATTCTATCTTAAAATATATAAATTATGCGTCACTACGTTTGCGATGGATTGGGTAACAGTTACTTATATGTAAATGTTACTCTATGGTAAAGTATATGTAGGTGCATTGGACAAAGAAAAAATCACCTCGATATCCGGCACACTAGGTAGGTAGGTTTTGGAACGTGTTTAAATCGTTACTAAATTCTAAACGTCCTTGTATACTACCGCTCTTTTAATTACTTCAGATACAGGAAATTACAGTCCTATAAATTTAAAAGTAACTTTAATTAATACTAGGTGATAAACTCTCAACAAATACCTAAAATAGTTTTCGTTGGAAATATTTTAAATTAAGTCTTTATTGACAGTTTGACATATGTACTTGAAATAGTTTTTCTTCTTTCGTTAAATAATTGTTAAAAGCAAAGGACAAGTGCTAATATTATAATGTATTTTGCATATATGTATTCTTGTAATATAAATACATGATAGAGTTTTCTTTTACTTAAACAATAGTTTATCAGTGTTAGTTAATTTTTGATAAAATTTATGAAAATCCGTAACTGTCTCATGTAAGTTATGTTGTATAAAGCTGTTGTTTTCTTTAAATAAATAAATAAGGTCATGCTTTGTGTACAAGATAGCATATTATAAAACATCGCTTTCCTGTTGGTGAGAGACAATTAAGGCCTGTAGATGCCATTTATGTTATAAGTGCGACGCTGTAACTGGCATGTTTGGATTACTGTGCAAGTCTACTGGCCACCCTACCATCCGAACCGGAACATAAAATTCCTCTTTTATAAATATGGCTTTCGATCGTTTTTCACGACTACTTTGCCATTGTCAAGTAAGTTAATTTTTATACAATACACAGTCATTATTCATTATGTACAAAGTCATGTCAGGTCAGGGTCTTGAGTAAAGCGGTGCCTTCGTTACTCAAGCATCTAGTGAGTTTTGGCGGCAGCGACTAAATAGACGATACACTAATTTCTTCATGATTATTTTATTTGTGCACTTTCACTGAACAAAATTAATTTAATTCCCACCTAAATTAACCAATTTCACTCAACATAAACACGAAATTCAAAAATAATGAAAAAATTACGACCACCCTCATTCACGATGGTGCCAAAACTCGAACATAAATTTGCAAAACTGTCATTATGACAATGGCAAAAGGTGGTAGTATCACTACTCGTCAAGTTGGTACACAGCACTCTAGGACCAGTAGCCTAGTTGACAATAATCTATTTCATCAACACCTAGTGCCGCCAAATTATACTCGTATTTAAAAAAGTAGTAAAAATCTAATATAAAACTGTTATTAACAGGATTATTATTACAATATATTTGAAGTGGAATTTACAAATTGTATCGCTTTTTTAGAAGTCAATCAAGAAGCAGTTCACTTGATGAAAATTGATCTTAAAGGGATGCTATTAAACAATAGTGTGTTAACCCACAAAAAGTCTATTAAACTATTTTATCTAATTTTTCAAAATTTATGATAAGATAAAAATATATATTTATCAAACTTATTCAATTCATGTGCCTTAAAAAATGGACTGCTTATAACCTTTTTGTTTAATGTTTAATATATTTTGCACTATCAGAATAAGAATAAATTAAGAGTTTTGGCGCCATCGTTGAAATGAAATGAAATGAAATGAAAATTATTTATTTGCGGAATATGTGTGTTAAAAAGTTGTTATAAAGATATTTAAGAATACAACATATTCTACCACATTGTGGTGTGCAAATATTTAGTTAATTTTAAAAAGTTACATATTTCTATAAAAATGTACATTTAAATCACAGCCCTTATTTACATTTTAATAAACATTTTATTTATTTATGAACATAAGTTTCATAATTTGTTATAAATTAATTTAAAGGTAGATTAATTTTTAGTCCTATCTACCGTACACTACCACCGTTTCCAAACCTAGCCCGTTAATGAAGATGGTTGTAATTTTTTCACAATTATTTAATTTAGTGTAAATTATGAGTAAAATTAATTAATTTAGGTGGGAATTAGTTTAATTTTGTTCAGTGAAAGTGAACAAATGAAATAATCATGAAGAAATTAGTGTATCATGAATTTCCTCGCTACCGCCAAATCTCCCAAAGTGAGCTTGTGTTAGGTGATCACCGCTTTACTGACGTGACTTTGTAAATAGCGACTTATGACTGTACAAGAATTAATTAATACGGAAGACATGTGACTAAAGACTATAAGAATTAATTAATACGGAAGACGTGGCACCATGGCCTAAAGGTCTTAGCCGGCCCCAAAAAGAAAATTAACCTAAAAAAAAGAATAAATTAGTACACGCCAATTCGAATTTTTGTGGGTGGAAACATTATTGCTTGACAGTTCTGTGAGTAATATTGTTCTGTGCTTGACAGTATCCAGTTACGATGGTGTTCTTTTAGGAGTAAAAAGTTCTTTTCTCTAAGTCCTTCCGTCTTATGACCATAATATTTAGACTCCTGTTTTGCTAAACATTTTAGATTGACATCCACCCAATAATGTGCTGATAAAAGACACTGTTTAATAAAACGCATGTTAAACGAGCGTTTACAATTTTTTGTAGTTGGACGGCTAATATTTTAGAAACATTGCTACTAATATTGATTCTACTACAGTGCAAACGAAATAGTTTAATTTTCCCGGTATTGGTCCAGGTCCTATGAGTAAAATAGACCACCTGCTATCCTGCTGGCAGCTTGTCAGAGGCGAGCAAAGTTTTTATTTTACAAAGAAAAAAAAGTGTCGCTTTGAGTTATGTATAGATTTTGTTTTTTTACTGTTTTATTATAATATGTATAGAAAATGGAATTGGAAGAAACGAATGTAAAAAATACTTGATATCCATAGACCCCAAAATGTAGTAATAGTGAATCGCTACCCTAATGTAGATATTGGGAGAGAAAAAAATATTTCGGTGTCAAAATATTTTACAAATGCCTTTATACACTGGCAGTTTATTTAAGAATTTAAGTGACAGATAATTAAACTTAAAGAAGCTAGTTACCTCCCTTGATAGTTGGAGCTTCTGTTGCCTAAGGTTGTCCAGAGGCCGCTTTTAAATATTTCTTTTAGATAAGAAAATAAACTGAATTACATTAAACATTTTATAGATTTTTATGGACTAGTCGCGTGACCAGAGATTGTTTGACCCACGCAGAGTTTGTTCACATTCCCAACTTTCTTGACCTTCACGATTTCTTAATCATAGTTCACGACTTTCGTTTGACCGCCTCGTTAGTTGAGGAGTTAGCGTACGCGCCTAACGCTACTGAAGATCGCGAATCTCAGTTAAATTCCCGACTTAAGCAGGCATTTATGTAAATAACATGTAGATGTATGTATATACATGTAAGTATATATGTTTATATGTAAACTATCACTGATTACCACCCATATCAAAGGCATATATTTTAGGGTTAAATTCAATTAGTGTAATATTTCCAGGGATATTATTTACTGGCTTAGCCGATAGACGTTGTCCTGTCCTATGTTTTTTTTTCATATGATTCTTCTCCTGACAATAACTAAAATAATAGAAAATAAATAGCGAAATTGGTCCATCCATTCACGCCTGCTGCTATGATCAAGGGCAATGGACATTCATTTTTATATAAAAGATTATATATTATTAGATTAGATTATAACTGTAAGCAATGACTTTGTTACATATGTAAGCCACTAGTCTTCTTAATATATATAAATTACGTGTCACGTTGTTTGTCCGCGATGGACTTTTAAACTACTTAATCGATTTCAATCAAATTTACACACCGTGTGCAGTTTGACCTAACTTGAAAGATAGGATAGTTTACATCTCAATTTATCGCGAGCTAAGCCGCGGGCAACAGCTAGTAAACTATAAAATATAGACATTGTTAAGTTTTAACATAAAAAGAATAGCCTGGCGAGTTAGTTTCACGGATTTTCTCATTGGTTTCGAACAGCCAAAACTCTGTTTCACATTGTTGACGACTATTCTTTTATGCAATTGATTGAAGTGAGTGATTTCTAAATAAGATGAGAAAGTGGTCCACGTACGTGTTTGATGTGGGAGTGTCTGGATCTGCTTCACCGTAGCATTCGAAGTTTTCTGCATCAGATATAGAGTTGCCAGGACTGGAGTCTGCCGTAGGTACTGTCTGGCCGTTGGGTGTTGTGCCATTCTGAAATGTATACAAGAACAACATTAACTAACATATATTTTACAAGTGTTTGTTTTTATGCAAGTTGGTTTTGGTTAATGTTTTATATTATTAGTACTTTTCGACTGAAACTGGATTTTCAGTCGAAACCGAAACCGAACAACTTTTTGCAGTGTCTACTAAAACCGAAACCGAAATCTATCTAAAAATGTAACAATTTTTTATTGACACTAAAAACTAGTGTACTTAACCCCCTTTTTTATATTCACACCTTTAGCCAGGTACATAAGTAACTAATAGTGTCAAATGAAATACAAAAAAAAACAAAGTAAGGAAGTAACATGTTAATTCAAATATTTATTTGGTATGTAAAACATATTAGGTATATTAAATTAAAGAAACACCTAGGCGAGTATCAGTCGGCGCAATTGGCCTAATGACGCACAGCAACAAAGGAGTTACGGCACAGGAAAGTTTTGTTAATTTTTTGGACATAACCGAAACTAAAGCCGAAATTAGATTGTATGGCCGAAACTGAAACTTTCGATTGGTTGATACTTAGTAAGTTATTAGTGCCAATGCACATTAGGCATCACAGCCAATCTGTCTTGTAGGTCCTCTAACCAATGGGACATTGGACAAATGAACACATTCACATGTTTTACAGAAATACGGCGATCTTTTTTTTTCAAAATTATAATGAAAATTAAAGTTTGTATTGACTAGCCGAATATACTAGGTCCTACAATGTGATAGATGGCAAGCCTACCAACCAACCGGGCACATATCCTATACGGAGCAACATTTTTTTATTAGATTGGAAAAATCAAATTTTCTTTTTGTTGCCCGACCCGGGATTCGAACCCGGGACCTCATGCAGTCAAGTCCAACAACTGAACCGCTGGACCACAGAGGCGATAATTTAAATGGACTTAAATAAAACTTTACACGTAGGCTACAATTTATAAAGCAATATAAGTTGGCTCGCGCGTGGGTAAGTGAAAGCTAATAATCCTAAAGTAATATTATAAATGCGAAAGTTTGTTTGTTTGTTACTCTTTCACGCCAAAACTGATGAAACGATTTTCATAAAATTTGGTTACACACATAGAGGATAACTTGGATTAACACATAGGATAGTTTTTATCCCGAAACTATGTTCCCGTGGGACCACGCGGGCACCGCCGCGGGCAACAGTTAGTTATATATGCGTGATGCAGTGTGTTAGTTTGTCCGTCTTCAACGTCTAAATGGAGCGATATTATGGTACATTTTTTGTGTGATGGTAAAACTGGATGGTGACATGAGCTACTATACGGATATCTATACTTATGTTATAAACGCGAAACTCTCGTA
This sequence comes from Calephelis virginiensis, assembly GCA_002245475.1. Taxonomy (NCBI): domain Eukaryota; kingdom Metazoa; phylum Arthropoda; class Insecta; order Lepidoptera; family Riodinidae; genus Calephelis; species Calephelis virginiensis. Next base: position 95,303 of record NJDC01001645.1, on the reverse strand, counting down.
AGTATGTCCGTCTTTTACGCTTTCACGGCCAAGCCACTGGACCGAAATTGAATAAATTTTATAAAAAAAAGTATCTACGCCCATATCCCTGAATAGGAAGGCAACTCACGATTAGCAGTAGACACTCAGTCCCACAATGCGATAGGTGGTAAGTAGCACCAACCGGACATATATCCAATCCCGGGCAACGTTATTTTTAATGGGAAATTGAAAATAAACATTTTCTATTTTCTTGCCCAACCTGGAAATCGAACCCGGGACCTCAAGAAGCCAAATCCGACGCAGGACCGTTAGAACACAGAGGTAACTAAATTTTATATACATTAAAGGGTCAAGGTCAAACATAGGCTACTTTTATTAATAATCAAATTTTTACAAAACAAATCCGAGAGAACTATAATGGGGATGAAAGTTTGTATGAAAATCATGTTGAAGTTAACCAAAGTCGCTGTCCGAAGTCGCGAATTACTAGCTACTAATATCTCAATATCTAAAGGACTTCCTGTGGGAGTGCTTATTATTTTTATAAGAGGGCGTATCCGCGGGCAACGTTTGGTGTTTTACAAAAGTTAGATTACCTGTAATTTCCTTGGCAAATTCCCTGGAGACGTACGAGGAGACTTGGTCCTTTGGAATACGCTGGGCGCCATCATGACCGCCTCAGGCAAATTCAGTTCTGAAAACATCAAACATAACATTTTACAGTTAATGCTTTTATTTGTCTAATATTTTATAGTTTTCGGAAATAAAATAAAGAGATGTTGTGTGCAAGAAAATGCCTAATATTGAGCCAGTTAAATGTCTATAGGTAGGCCCCTTTTCTCCGTTAAAATACTATCGTTATTTTCCAGTAAAGCGATGCAATGGTGTTGCTACATTTGACATGCTTATAGTTAAAGATTTGAGTTTTTTATTTATTTATTTTTCAAAAATCAACACATAAAGGACTATGATGGAAGATGAAAATTTAAATGGAAATCAATTCTACGGCTAAACATAGTAGCTATTATATTATGTTAAAAATATGAAGTACCTAGGTCATTTATTTTAAAGTATCTTCACCAGGGTACCCACGATTAGACAAAGGCACTAAGTTCCATAATATGATAGGTTTGTTCTGTTTTCTTTTTTTTAATTGATAACGTAAATTTTAAATAAACAAATAATAAATAAATTATTGACAAAAATTTAATTAATAACGTAATTTAATCTAATTTTTTAATTCCATAATCTATCGCCTACTGGGCACTAATCTTATCCCGGGGAACGTCATTTTTTTATAAAAAAAAAATTCTGGGTTGTCCAACCCGGGAATCGTACTCGGAACTTAATAAAGCGTCGCGTGACCACAGAAGCTATAACTGTTATATTTAATCCCCAAAAATAGAAATATCTTAATTAGCATTCAATTCATGAATAGACATACAATTTCGAAGGTAAGTAACCAACATACGATACAAATTAATCTAAAACTCCACTTCCAATTTTAAACTAATAGACCAATCAGAAATTATCTGCTTTGATAAAAAATCGTCACCCCACTTCCAATTTTTAACAAATTTAAATAAACCAATCAGAACTTGTTTAATTTATTCAAAATTAATTACAGTGAAAATTATCGAGTTATAATTAAAATGAGAACCCCTTTTTAGGAGTTATCGCCTATGTGGTCTAGCGGTCAAGATATTGGACTTGACTTCATGAGGTCACGGGATTGATCCCCGAGTTGTCCAACAAAAAAATTAGGAAATGTATTTCAATTTTGTAATAAAAAAATTGTTGCTCGGGATAGGATATGTGCCCGGTTGGCGATAGTTACCACCTATCACATTCGGCTAGTCGTGGCCTAGTTGCACCTCTGCCTAGCCCTTTGGGGATATGGATGTGAAGATACTTTTGAAGTAACGATACTACCCTCAAAAACCACTTCTAATTTCAAATAAATTTAAATAGACCAATAAGAAAGTATCTGCTTTGAAAACAGAATCATCAAAATTACAGTGAAAACTTCCGAAACCACAGAAATGAGAACCCCTTTTTAGGAATTAAAAACTAAATATCGTTTTCGAAAGGTGCAATTAAACAATGTAAGTACCCCAATCGTTACGCTTAAATGATGTAGAAATAATTTATACACGATAACAACATGATAAGATAACACGATAAATGTTAAATACAAAAGCAATCAGATAAATCGTTGCAATTGTGTTACTATCACAATTAAAATACATTTGATTTGATTTCATTTGTTTTTTGCCCCGTGTTGGTCCGAGCTGCTTTGCAGAATAGACCATCTGCCTTCCTGCCAGGCACATCGTAAAACGCGAGCATAGGCTTACCGTCACTAACATCGTGACATCCTACTAGGTGGTAGAGTTTCGCAGCGACTCAACCAGATTGGTTCCACCGACTTACCTACCTATTCCTGCCACCATAACGTACAATGCTTGCCGTTAATGTGTTCCGGTTCGGAGGGTAAGGTAGCCGGTAAACTTACTTTTACTCGAGGTCTAACATCCTGGCCTTAGGTTGGCAGCGGACCATTACCATCTTTAGTGTCTCTAGGCGGCGTGAATTTCTTACCATCAGGAAATCCGTCTGCTTGTTTGCCTTCCAATATCATAAAAAATGTTCTTTTACCTCACTTTTACGTAGGTATAATGATAGATTTTTATAAAATGTTATTGCATCAGACCAGAGGTTCCCAAAGTTTTAGGTAACAGGAACACCCACCCACTTTAGAAAGCACTAAAAAAATTACTGAAGCACAGCATCGTTGAAAAAAAATTCTTTCCTCTATTGCCTTGGGATTCCATTATCAGACCCAGACTTGGTGATAATAGAACTACCTTGGGAGTACGCTCTCTCAAAGAAAAACATTGCTGCTGAATGTATTGCTACACATAGCATGAAGTTAAATTTTAATAGCATTGAAGACAAAGAAGTTAAATTGGCAGTTCAAGGTAGATAGGTTAAGGTCCTGGTGGCCAGGGAGTTTGTTTTGCCGTTTCTTCTCCTTACTGCTTAAGTTTGAAAACGGTGGTAGCGTATCGCACCTATATATAGTTATTAACTTATTCACATTTTAAAATGTTGTTCAAACATTTAAACATAAAATGCTATAAATCTGTATAATAAATTTGTATGAATTTAAAAATATCTGCACACCACAATGTGGTACAACATGTTGGTATAAACAAATATTTTTCGTAACAACATCTTTTTTATTTCCAGAATTATTATTACATCAGGTTTAATAGTTTAACAGCTGCCAAACTGTGCAGCAGTTTATCGGCACACATATTAAGCAAATAAATAAATTTCATTTTGTTTTTTGTACAAAATTGGAACTTAATTATAGATTTAGCGTTAACTGATGCCCCTGAGTGCAGTTAATGTGTTATGGATCATCAACTATTTTAAATATTACAAGTAATGTAATTTGAACAGTAAAATTAATGCAATTACTTGTACATGTTGTTTTGGATATAATTTGCGCATAATTTGTCGAATGCTAGGAAAATAATAAATCGCCTAAGACATGCTATCTGACCATGCGATTTCTAATACGGTTTAAAGTGTGGGTGATATTGAGTAATTATATAGAATTTCAACATATAAAACAGATTAGTCTAACATGTTCCTAGTAATTAATGTAATTGTTATAACTTTCAATACAACGAATAGCATTATGTACAATTACATAGTACAATACAATTGGAGGCAGTTTCATGGAAATAGAAATAGTTATGGATCTAAAAAACACAGGTATAAGAGAACTAAATCACAATTTCTTAGATTTTTGCTGCGCGAAAATAAGTTATGAATATCAAATTTGTAGAAATCTGGACATTTAGCAGGCGATACTCTCTTTACTATTTCGAAAGGGACTTAGCGTGGAGATATTCATTAAATAGTGTTTATAATATGAAAAACAAAATTATCATATAACGAAACATAATAAGAAACAAAAATGTACAACATATGTAAATGTAAGAGTGTATATTAAACCTCAAGTTTTCTAGATCCTATTAATATTATAAATGCGAAAGTGTGTATGTATGGATGTATGGATGTTTGTTACTCTTTCACGCTCGAATGGCTGAACGGATTTGTCTGAAATTTGGAATACAGATAGATTGTGACCTGGATTAACATAGAGGCTATTTTAAATCCCGATCGCACACCGGGTTTCTGTGAAAACGCGGGCGAAGCCGCAGGTAGCAGCTAGTTAGAAAATATATAGACGTTATATCCTGCAAGAGGTAGGTAGAGGTATAAATACGACTACACTAAGTCCCACAATGTGATAGGTGGCAAGTCTATCGCCAACCAGACACATATCCCATCCCGAGCAAAATGTTGTTTTATTAGAAAATTGAAAAAAACCTCTTTCTTGTTTGATAGCCCGACCCGAGGATCGAACCTGAGACCACAGGAAGTCAAGTCAAAGACCACAGACGCGATCTATAATTATTATAAACAAAAACATATTACACAAAATTTCATTGGTTTGCACTATCAGAAACAATAGGAATTTTATGAAACCATATCGTTGACGGACTAATAACAAAAGCTTATAATTTACTCCGTGGTTAGATCTAGATTTGTCCAGAGCTATTATTTATATACCATATAAGAGTTGGTTTATCAGCCGGTAGACACAGACGAACAGCCTTGCTAGAAGTAGAAGTCCTCGCCACCAAACTTCCAGTATCGGTATGGCCTCAAAATCAACAGTCTTGAGCACTATCAACACTTCCGTCACTGACATCGGTCTTTATGGCACAGTCACTTGAAATTTCATATTCTTTTTTTTTATTTATTCACTTTTTATTTTCCTTTTTTTTGTTCTTTATCTTTTTTGGCATTATTACTGTAGAATCACTTGTAAATTCACGTTTTATGTACATATCTTAAAAGATTACTTTTTATTACACAGCTTTTATACCACTTTCATTGTATCACTCATTATTATTAGCATGATTTTGAAATAAGAAGTGTCAGTGATAGCGATCAATAACTTTTATCAATTTCAATATTTTTTTTTGTGATTGCATTAGCATTACTTGCGATAATGTAACACGTTTTGATATTTTAAAAAGATACGAATAACCATCATTTTCATTTCAATTCGCAGTTGTAAGTATAGATGAATGTTTTTTACTCTTTCACGTATAAACTGCTGGACGGATTTAGATGAAATTTTACAGAAATATAGTTTATAGTATATATAGAATAACACACAGGCTACAACTTAAAAAAATTACAAATTGGTGCGCATACAAAGAGCCGCGCGTGGAAGCTAGTCAAACTATAAAAATTAAAAAAAACTGATTTTTTTCTTAGAAATGTGTACATGTATGAATGTGTAAAAACGTGGATACGTATAAAGCTAGGTATGCACACGTGTTTTGATAACAAAAACAAAAATGTAAACTATCAAACTACGGTTGCTCGTTTTTGGTACCAAGTCAATTCAGAATATTTTTTACTTTTGGGCGCTCTACTCGAACAGTTAAACTTTTGGATTACGTTTTGTTCAATAAAGCAACTTGACATAAGAATGCAAAAACGTGACGCTCGTTACATTCCCGGCTGTAACAATTTGATAAGGAACTATGTTATCATGGCCTACAGTATAGGTGTGCCACGTTGTTTTGGTCAAGATTTATTTTAGTTTTCTTCAATATTTAATACTACATTTATGGAAAATATTGGCATACAGCCAGTGGACAACCTGATGGAAATAACCACCACTGCCATTAGACGCATCATAAAGAATTAGTTGCTGATGCCGACTTCCAAAAGGTATAATAATCCTTTGCTTATAAAACACAATGACGACATTTCTTGCAAATTTTGTTTAAACTAGGTTACGTTTAAGTTAGTACTTATTATTCTGTGACTAGGTTAAGCCGAGCAGGTCTGCAAGGTTAGTGAAATTTGGAACGCAATACCTACACTCTGCCTCCTCTCTTAGGGACCTGGCGTGAAGATATTTATGTAACTATTCCAAAGTTTAATTATTCATATAAAGAATGTTTATATGATTTTCACTAGGTACCATTTTTTTCCATAATCGATTTTTTTCTATCTGTTGAATAATTATGAAAAAAATGTGGTTCTTTGTAGTAGAGCGATTTACATGCTCGTTAGAATTGGTACTACTGCTTCACCTATTCTAGCACATGTGGTCGAAGATCCTGGCCAAGATAGTAACGCATCAGTTACATTTATGGTGTTTATATTCGACGTTTGTCTTTTATCATCCAAGAGGTTCTAGACCAAATCCTCTGGGTGTTTTGTTCGAAAGCTGATGTAATATACGAGTAGGTTTCGTCAGGAGTTGTTAATTTTTTTTATTGTAATAATTATTTACGTGAATATGTGTTTAGATAATAATAGCTCTTACACATTCTTAACGTTAAATATAGTTTTAACTAATTACAAAACAATCAAATTATATAATAAAAAATAGGTTTAGTATTATAAAAAGCGTAATAAAAAATAATCACTGTGATAAACCATACTATGACTTAGTGGAGCAAAAATTATAAATAATGAAATGCTAAAATGTGTATCGAGGAAGTTCCAGATATTATGTATCTGGCGCAAATTGCAAATCGAAAGTGTTACGGTTATTAAACAGCAATTACGATGTGAAAAATAAAAATATTTGAATATAAGATTGTCGTCATAGCGTGTTCTCGTGTTCCGTGAAGACGATCATGTACCGTGGGGAATAGGGTTGTTGGTTTACTTGGACACGTGACCCGCTAATATGATAGCGATGCACCTGTCACATCTATGTGCCAGTATGTGCCAAATGGCTGTTTCTTTGCAATGGTGGAAGAATGTTGCAACTCGCCTGGGTGGGGATCCATTGCCATACCTATTTCTACCGCCATAATGATAATATCATATTCCGGTGCGGAGGGTAGAGTAGTCGGTAGACTTGCACAATTGACCCGACACCCCGCCCACAGGCGAGCCACGGACCAATAACATCTATGTTGTCTAAAGGTCAAAGTCGTTTCTTACCTTCAGAAAAGCCGTGTATTTTTTCGATATCTTATCACATAAAAAAACATCTTCATTTTTTATATATGCATGTCCGAATACATTTAAGTTTCGCTGTAAAAGCGTAACAGACAGATAAACAAACTTTCGCATTTATAATGTACATATTTATGATTTTGTTTTAATAGTTATTATATTTCTTAATACGCATTACGTATATTGAACTGTATTGTATTTATTTTTATTAAGTAGTGTATATTAATTAATTATAAATACAGACTTATTATGTTCTTTATTATATTATATTGTATGTATACATATATGTATATATACATTGTATTTCCTATACATGAACATACATTCCCTATAAAACTCGTACCTCGTATCTAATATAAAAATTATTTGCTTCACTCCAAGAATTTCTAGCAAAAATTGCTTCGAAGCGGTAACCCAGTCTCTGTGTAATGTTTATTCATCCATAGCACTGAAACAACTATTCTTACTTCGTCACTTACGGCCATACTCAAAGACATCAATTAACATTTACTCTGGACGTCAAGTTATAAAGTCCAACGCCGGACCGCGAACACAGGGGCGATTAAAAAAATCATTTAAAAACAATATTAACCTTTAATCTGTCTTAAGTCACAATGTTTTATAGAAAACGTCAAATTAATAACTCATTAGTTAGAAGATAATTTACGTCACTGAGTGCGGCCGTTAGTCAGTATATATAGGACTTCTAGCTGTTACTACTGGTTAATCATAACAAATAAACTTTATGATTGTTAAAAGTCACTTTCACTGTAATTTATTATTTCAGCTACCGGTTTCGCTAATTATAGAATTTTTAGGACTATAACATAGCGCTACAAATAAGCTTGGTGATGTAATTTATGGTATATTTCTATCTCGTTCCCTCAGTGTGCGCCTGGGATGTCCTCTCATTTCCACTCAACATCGTAACGCAGAAATCGTCAATCGTTTTGACAATTAAATCGAAATGTCAAACACATATTTTTTCTTTTTTAGTTTTTGGCACTAGCGTTAGCATTTGCCACTAGTCAAGTTGAATTATTGTGCATTAAGGTAATCGTTTTTACAAAATCGGGTATAAAATATAAATAATTCAAAATTAATCATAAATCGTCACGGCCTTAAGTAAAGCCTCATTCTTCTTCTTATTTTATAAATATGGCTTTCAATCGTTTTTCACGACTTATTTAGCCAATGTCAGGTACGGGGGTGGCCTCATTACTCAAGCCAACATGCATTTGACATTTCCTGCGTTTATTTATTGTTACCATAACGCTATATTAGAGTATATAGAGTTTTGACGCCATCGTGAATGAGGGTGGTCGTAATTTTTTAATTATTATTGAATTTCGTTTTAATACTGAGTGAAATTTGTTTATTTAGGTGGGAATTAGATTAATTTTGTTCAGTGAAAGTGCGCAAATGAAATAATCATGAAGAAATTAGTGTATCTATTTCCTCGCTGCCGTCAAATCTCACTAGATGAGCTTGAGTAACGAAGCTACCGCTTTACTCAAGACCCTAACCTGACATGACTGTACATAGTGACTAATGACTGTATATTGTATAAGAATTAACTAACTTGACATTAAGTAAAGTAGTCGTGAAAAAATATCGAAAGCTCTATTTATAAAAGAAGAATAAGAAGAAAGCTATATTACTACTTGGAGGTTACGTTCCTTACAAAAAAATAATGTCATTTCCAAATATTGCTGACTCTCTCTTATTTAGGTACCGGCCTTAGCTTGATGGATGTGACCATCATTCTGATGACGATATAAAAACGTCAAGCTATGATGACCTACTGGATTTTTTTTTATTGATTTAATTCTAAAAACTTTAGCAAATGCTATGGTTCAGGAACTGTATTGCAAGACGACGGATGCGCTAGCACATTAGGAATAGACAGCGATGCACCTATAACATGTATGATGTATATATGGAAAGACCTATTTCATAAAATATCTGTGCGCTGATGAATATAAAAAACCGTACCCACATACGATTTATGAAGTTAACGACCTTTCATATACAAAATTCACCAATCTCTAACTGCTATCGTAATTATAGACCTATAATATTGCTGCATTATTAATTCAAATTTTATACATAACCAATCACGTATACAGGCACAGCTTCACGCTCTCTACACAGATATCTTAAGAAATATCGCGTTGCAACTGATCCGATTTATCAGAGTATAAAAGAAATATCTATATTCGTTGTAATAAAGTTATAAGTTACAACCTCAGACTATAAAAACACCATTTCAAAAGATAAACCTTTTAAATTAGGACTTAAAGTGAAATTCGTTTTAAAACTTTATATTGATAAAGAAGAAGTGAAAAACGACGACTCTGCCATTCCACCGCTGATTAACGTATATTTCCTAATACTATATCATATGCTCGTCACTTTATATGAGGCCTCTTTCATATATAAAGAGGCTTAAAATTTCAGCCTTGGTTAGCGACACAACATTATTCTCATTGGTGAATTTAAATTAAGTGTATTTCTTACTATTAGGAAACTCTTCCGCTTCTTATATTCCAATCTCATAAATGAATCGCGAAATCACTCATCCGCCTCTTTCCTACATATAATAAGAGTAGCTAATTGAATTTATTAATACAAATCACTAAGAAATTACAAAACACAATCGCAAGCCGTATTTTTAATATTTATACGACGATAACACGACCGGTTTCACCTAGTTTCTGAATAAACTTTCCTTAATATCAAAACCTTAGTGTATGCGTAATATACAGAGCATTTCGAAAGAAATACGTACATTTATACGAAGTTTTAATTATTACCAGCGAAAACAACCGACACGCTTGTTTCCTCCATTTGCGTAAAACGTCCTTTCATGGCCAGCAGTGTAGTAAAATGATTACTTAAAAGTACGAATTCATAAAAAGTAATTTCAGGTAAAAGTTACGCTTTTAATTTGGTCATGAATGACGTTAGATGTGTCAAATTAAACAAAATGGCGGCTGATATGCAATTTATATTATTAATACTGACTATATTTAAGAGAAAATGATTATGACATGTTACTAAAAAGATGTTTAGACTCATCTTAATATACATAAATTACGTGTCACGTTGTTTGTCCGCAATGGGCTCCTAAACTACTAAAACGAAATCAATCAAATTTGCACATCGTGTGCAGTTTGATCCAACTTGAAAGATAGGATAGCTTACATCTCAGTTCATGATCAAAAAATTACGATCCGAGCGATGCTGGAACAGGCAGCTAATTTCTTATATTTTTACTTGTTTGTACCTACATACGTATCGCGAAGTATCGTGAAAAAATTAGTTCGGTGTTTGGCCTAGCGTAAGCTTAAGTCTAGTCACCAAAATCTATTCCGTATTAGCGTACATATGACCATTAGAAATAATATTACTGGCGTTATTGGCAGCATTAGTAGGGATGAAACGGTACGAGTCAATCCAAGTAGATACTCGATACTTTTATCCGATACCAAGTACATTTTAGTATCGATACTTTGAAATGAAGTATAGAAGTATACTAGTATCGATACCCCAGTGGTATCGTTTCATCCCTAAGCATTAGTCGTAATGTATAATATAAGATTAATGATTCTTATTTTTTCTTACAAGACTAATGTAATGAAGGAATATAATTTAAGCAAAGAAGCTCTTATAGTAAATTTAGATCACCTTTGCATTTTTTTTTATCACAACTTAATCCATTCTGAAGTAGTTATTCAAACAGTGTTCAGTACTTCAAATAAAATAAATCGTGTCTTAAATGCCTTAGTTTGTAATATATACATTTAAAATACTTTATATATATATGTATTTCATTTTACTTATTAACCTCTGACAAAAAAGAGGGGTATGATAACATTGATGTGTCTGTTAGCGTATCTGTCTTTGGCATCATAACTTTTGAACCAATGGACCCCTTTCTAAGCAGAAAGATGATTTTGTCGAGATGTTTTTATCGACATATAAGTAGGTTTTTTCGGGAGTTATTAAAAATGTCATTTACGGATTGTTTTTTATGAAAAAAATCATTTGACGTGGAGTAAATTAAGTGAGAAAACGTACCATTCAAAACCAAAAGTTACGTATATGAGTAAAAATTACTGTGTCTATATCTTTTATTAGATGCACAGAGTTATGGGTAAAAATTTTAACACGTTCTTTGGAAGGAGATTATATTATGTACCTATGTAAATGTGGGAATAGGTACTAACTAAGAGGGGAAATAATAATTTAAAAATCTTCAAAATCACTGGACGTTTTTTCTAGAAGAGGAGATAAACGGGAAAGTGCGTCACGTGATGGAAAATGATCACCACCGTTAATACATCCATAGTACCAGGAGGCACTATTGATATAACAAATGCTTTGCAGACCTTTCAGAAATCAGTACGCTCCTGTTGTAGATATGTTAATGATGATTTTACGTTTACAAATATCGTATAGTATAAGAGCTACTGAACATTCTGGTAAACCCGCGTCGCACAAAGCTAGAATTTTTTTGAACATTATTTGACTATCGGTTAATCATAAAATTGCAGTTTTAGCATCGATCTCGCGGTTTTATCATAATCGTTGAAATCATACGTGTAGTATGCAAACTACAACAATTGTAAATGGCAGCTTTGTGCAATGCAAGGTAAATGAAACACATGTCAATTTCAAAACTAAATTTTTAAGATAAGAAATCGCGAGATTGCTGCAAGAAGAGCACTTTTATAATTAACAATTAATAGTAAATTTATATTTAAAAAAATATTAGCTTTGTAAAGTAAGTTGCAGGTTAGTCAGGGGTTTCAGTATTTCTTCTACTAAACGAGCATATCTCTATGGTGATATATGTATATCTCGCATCCTAGCTAATTGTAATACTATAGATGCTATTGATGAACAATTTCTGGTTAATATCTAAACGTGCAGGCGTATTGACTATCATTCATCCAAGACAGGAACAATATACAACAACAACCTGGTAACAGGCATGTGTAATGCGAGGTTTTAGACTAACCTCTGCCACCAGAATAGAAATGTAAGTTTTGTCATAGTATAGTGTTTATCAATTTCACCCTCATTTTCAAAGAGATCAGCTTAAATTTCAAGTTAATTAAATTATTAATAATACAAATAAATACCGGATAGCAAAAGCTATAGAGCATATCAATTTTATCAAGTTTCCCAAAACAAATTTTAATTCATGAAAACAACTCAATTCTTTTTGTCCGTACGACATAAGAATGACTTAAGAATAATTCTGCACAATTTAAAAATACTCCACCACTTTTCATTTTCATTACACGTTCCGATTTCCGTTTACATTTGCACACTTTCTTTTCTTGTTAAACATGTTAATAGATACACTTGTAAACTTTTCCTCAATTTTCTAACTTGTTACACATGTTATGGTAGAGTCCGTGTAACATGTTTATTTCGCACGTTCCGTCATTTAAGTGACAAATTGTTGTTCTTAAACTCATTCATTTGCTTTGACGTTGTTTATTTATTTTAAATTTTTTTTATTTTCATTCACACGCGGGATGTTTCGTTTTTTTAGTTGCACTCATTAAAAAAAACATTTGAAAAAAGAACAGTTTTACAGAAACTGAAGCTAATTGGTTTATTTAAGTCAAATGTCTAAAAGTGAAAATGTTTAAATTTGGAGTACTAGTTATGTTACGAAATTATGTAGTTTTTACTTTTCCACTGTTAAATAACAATTTTATTGTGTAAATTAATTATTAAATTAAAAGTTAATGTTAAGTATGTGAATATAGACCGGCGAGGTCGGCCCGCCGGCTTAGACTGCCCTGCTTAGTGAGTAGTGATACTTATGCAACAGACGCTAATATTACCGTAATATCGATTTATTTTGTATACAATTTGATTCTAAAATACTACATTAAGATGACTTTTGTCTGATGTATCTTATATAGTTAAGTGTAACCCCGCTTAAGTCCTTTTGCTTCGTTATTAAGACAATTTGTCTCGCTTAGGTTCCCCTTTGAGATGTCTGGATAAAAATAGTCCTTTTTCTCAAAGATAGACTAAATCTCACATCATTAAAAAAGTTGATTAAAATTATTTTAGAAGTTTCGGAGTTTATCCTGAACAAATATTGTGACACGATATTTTTATATACTATTAGCTGCCTGCTCCGGCTTTGCTTGGATGGTAATTTTTTTAACATAAATTGAGATGTTAGCTATCCTATCTTTCAAATTGGATCAAAATGCACACGGTCGGTTGCACAAAATGCAAATCGGTTAGTATTTTAGGAGTCCAACGCGGACAAACGTGATACGTAATTTATATACCTATACTAGCTGCCTATTCCGGCTTCGTTGGGATGTTAATTTTTTTGATTATAAATTGAGATGTAAGCTATCCTATCTTTCAAGTTGGATCAAACTGCACACGGTGTACAAATTTGATTCAAATCGGTTAAGTAGTTTAGGAGTCCATCGCGGACAAACAACGTGACACGTAATTATATATATTAAGATAAGATAAGATTAAGACTAGTTGACTCGACAAATGTTATTATTGAATATTATTTCTCTTATCAACCTTCTTTTGAGAATAACTAACACAATAATAAAAAAAAGCAAAATTGATCCATTCGGTTACGCGTGATACGATTACCGGGATTTATTTTAATAACTAAGAAATATACATATTTGTAAAATACAAGATATACGTAACCCGTATATACAATATGTAATTTTTTATAGCAGTCTCTGATTCCCTATTTTTTTCTCGGAATGGGTCGTAGAATCAGTTGCCGGTTGTGTTATTTTCTTTCATTTATCTGTTATTCAGATGTTTAGTTAGTTAAGTTTAATAAAGTATTATTGCGATTTATTTTAATTGATTACAACTAAATTTATTGCAAATTATTTAATTGCATTGCATTCTATTTTACAACTTGCCTCATTATAATGCATTGCAAATAAAATTTTACCTCCATAACTAAAGCACAGAAACAAAAAGAAAACTACCAGTACCACTAAAATTACCACTAGAAAACATTTACTACTGGTGACATACCAGTAGTAAAATCCTTTCTTTTCTTTTTGAAGGTCCCTCTTACTGCAATCACATGTTCATTAACAATCCTCAATGTTTCATAACATCATAAAAAACACAAAAGAACTAAGAGTTAGTTTTGAAATGACAAGCGCACGATTTACCAACAACCTTTATTAATACTCGTATGACTGAGCTAAAACTGTAAAATAAGCCTTTACTTTGATAATTCCGCGTAAGCAGTGTAACCGTTGTGGCAAATAATCCTCCAAACGACACAGAATGTGACAAGCCTAACTGACGTTCCCACCACCCACCTCCGCGACCAGCACACGAATATAGGAAGAGCTCGGGAAACAATATAAATTGTCACGTTCTTTACATGTGACAACCCTACCTAAAGTTCCCACCTCCCACCTCCGCGACCAGATCACAAATAGAGTCCGAACACGGGAAACAAAACCACTTGTCACGTCCTTCGCCAACTTAATTATTAATTGAGCTAAAACTTTTTAATATTTGAGTTGGGCGCCGAGGAATTGCAAAACTCAATAACTTTTTAATTGCAATGTAATGCAAGACGTTCATGCAACGTAATACAGATGTTTCAGTTCAACTGCCCTGAGTTTTTGCAATGAAATTGATGTAATCCCACGAAATTGGAGATAGCGATCAAACACAAAATTGTGGTTTTCATATGCAGGCTTTTTGTTACATAGGCTTTATGTGGAATCCAATCGAATTATACGGAAAATAAAAATTGAGTTTCCACTCGAGTAACATCGCCAGTGAAGATCGGCGCGCTCTTTTTTCTATTACTTCACTACATAGTATAAAACAAAGACGCTTTCCGCTATCTGTTTCTATGTATGCTTAGATCTTTAAAACTACGCACCGGATTTTGATGCGTGTTTTTTAAAAGATAGAATAGGAATAGGAAGGTTTATATGTATAAAACATAGATCTTTTGACCGCCTCGTTGGTCGAATGGCTAGCGTACATGCCTAATTACGATCAACCTCGAGGCTTGGGTTCAATTCCCGACGAGGGCAGACATTATTGTGATAAACATTTAGATGTTTGCATTTTCGTGTCTGGGTGTTTATTAAATTTATTCTGGTATCTATTTGAGTATTTCAATGTATTAGCATCGTTGAATAACACCCATAACACAAGCATATAATTTGCTTACTTTGGGGTTAAAATCAATTTGTGTGACTTGTCCAGGGATATTTATTTATTTATTGATGTTTGTCCAACCGTGCGAATCTGGGACGGGCTGCTAGTTAACTCATATAAGGTGGATTATTAATCAATGATGTAATGGGGACTCAGTTAACGAACGGATTAAAGTGATTAATTAATTAATTATGGATGCCCAAAAATAAATGTCCAGGACAAGAGGCAGTGGGATATATTATATGTTAGAATCAAGAGTCATACTAGGCATGGCAATTATTCAAATAACATTAATATTGTAGCGATTAGGAGTGGCGTATTTTTTTCTTATGGTGTGGAAGGCAAACAAGCAGACGGATTTCCTGATGGTAAGAAATTCACGCTTTCGAATTTCGCTGGAACAGATAGTGATATACCTAGTGTAAAATCAACTTTCTTTCAACATCCTATGTTGAGTGTGGTAAAGACGAAAAATCACCGAAGTATCTTCTAAATACTTTAGAAGAAGGTTGCAAAAATAAATTTGCTGTATATAGTAACATAATGTTGTAAGCCCTGTCAGAGTAAATTGAGAGTTAGGGTATTTTTTGCTGAAACAAAATCTAAAAAAAGAAATGATAAGGATAGGACATTATAAATAACAATTAATCAACCGTGATATCACTAAAAAATCTAGAGATCAATTAAAAATGTCAAACAAAATAGGAAAACTTTGCGTCTAATGAAAAACAATTATGCAATTCGATTTCTGAGCAAAAGAGAATGTTAAAAAGAGAAATGTTGGTGAAATGATTGAGTCAGGTTACAAAACTGGCAAAAAGTACAATGAAAATATTTCAGTGGATCGATTGTGCAGGAGTCGTGGCATCGACCTCCAATTACGTAATCAGTAAGGAAATTCAAGGTGGTTGGGTATCATTATTTACTTTTATGCACTAAAACTGTACCACAGACTGTACAAAGGACACTATTCCCCGTGTTGGTCCGGGCTCATTTGCAGAATAGACCATCTGCCTTCCTGCCAGGCAGCTCGTATAAGGCGAGCATAGGCTTACCGTCACTAACACCGTGACATCTGACTAGGTGGTAGTGTTTCGCAGCGTCTCACCCGGATTAGTACCACCGCCTTACCAATTCCTGCCGCCATAACGTCATGACGTGTTCCAGTTTAGAGGGTAAGGTAGTAACTTTTGCTCGAGGCCTAACATCCCGGCCTCAGGTTGGCAACGCACCATTACCATCTTTAGTGTCTCTAGGCGTCGTGAATTTCTTAACATCAGGAAATCCGTTTGCTTGTTTGCCTTCCAAATTAAAAAAAAAAAAAACAAATTTCCTATAACCATGACGCTATATTACTACTGAAGGTTACACTCCTATCACTTCCAAATATTTCTAACTCACTATAATACTGACCTCTCTTTCTGAGAATCTTATGATATCAACTAATAAAGTCAAAACGAAAGAGATGCCAGTAGGTAAATTAGAGTGAGTTAGCAATGAAAATGACATGATGTCTTTGTTGGGAGCGTAATATAAAGTAAAGTTTGGCCAATAGATATATTAGATCATATTTGACAGTTCATCGAAATTTGACACTGGGTCTTTGTTACAATATTATTTAATTGTTCAAAGTTAGTATTGCAATAGTTAGTCGTGAAAA
The DNA here is from genome assembly GCA_002245475.1 of Calephelis virginiensis. Taxonomy (NCBI): domain Eukaryota; kingdom Metazoa; phylum Arthropoda; class Insecta; order Lepidoptera; family Riodinidae; genus Calephelis; species Calephelis virginiensis. The sequence continues at coordinate 78,364 of NJDC01001645.1, read as the reverse complement.
ACGATCGAAAGCCATATTTATAAAGAAGAAGTTAGTATTGCAGATTTGGCCTTTTTATTTTAAAATACATATTTTTTATTTTAAAATACATATCGCCTCTGTGGTCTAGCGGTCCGGGTGTTGGACTTGACTACATGAGGTCCCGGGTTCGAATCCCGGGTCGGTCCAACAAAAAGAAAATTGGTTTTTTTAATTTTCTAATAAAAAAATGTTGGTCGGGATTGGAAATGTGCCCGGTTGGCGATAGGCTTGCCACCTATCACATTGTGGGACTTAGTGTCTTCGGCTAGTCGTGGGTGCCTTGGTTGTACCTCTGCCCACCTCTCCGGGGATATGGGCGTGAAGAAAATACACGTAGTATTTATATCAATTATTCACATCTATTCAATATTATTTTGACAAGTATTTATAGAGATTGGCATTTGTGTGAATGTCATGAAATTGGACCAGCGGTAATTTTATGCCTACAACTCTCTCTACCAATCAACGAGTCCTATACAAATGATCATTGTTTTGTTGTACTTTTTTAATTTTTGACGTGGGTGTAAACATCTGCCATTATTCAAAGTTTGCATCAAATTACTCGATTTAACTAAGTCGCGCTTGAATTATT
>NJDC01001645.1:61368-77390 GCA_002245475.1 Calephelis virginiensis | reverse complement strand
TCAGCAGTAAAAGATCTATAAGCTATTACTACTACTGCATAAAATTTTGTATTATAGGTATAGGAGTTATTGCGAAAAAAATGAACTGACAAACTGCCAAAAATTTTAATAACACACGTTTTAGATTCTTTGTACAATACGTAGCAATATGTTTTCATAAAACATTTCATTTACAAACTTAGTAACATTCCTGTTTTACTCTTTTTTGTTTGTTATTGTTGTTGTCCAAGAATTGAACTATGCTTAGTGTTCCCCGTAAGTGGGGGGGGGGGCACTAAGTACGCAAGTTGATGTAATTTTCATGGTTGTGGTAGAAACGAAAGATTTCACATAGTAAGAGCAACCCTAAATGTTGACCCAATCTATAAGCTACAACTACAACCACTTACAAAGAATTTGGTAAAAATCCGTAATATGACAAAAAATTTAATAACCCTTGTTTTAGATTCTGTATACAATACGTAGCAATCATGTCAATCAACTTAGCTTTAAAACTGTTTTACTTTTTTGTTTGTTGTTGTTTACTGCCAGTCGTAAGAAGCGAGCAAAGGTTAAATAGGTGACTGCCAACAAGAGCACTGGTGGTAGAATACCGAGTCACTTGCCCGGGTACGAATCCATCTCCTTACCTATTCAACCGCCTCGACAACAATGTCATATTACAGTCTGGAGGATAGTAGATAGAGTCTGATCACATCACATTGTGATGACTCAACAAAATATCTCTTTTGACAATCCATTAAAGCAGAATGAAAGAGCATTGATTGGAATGAAGCATCGCGAAAAACAAAGGCCGGAGAAGGATGAACTTACCTTCTACTTACATGAAATCTGCCACAAAACGAGAAGAAATTAAATTGAAGACCAACAAAATTATATTTAACTAGCCAGCGATAATGACCCTCGTTTTGCGTTCTGCATACATTACGTTTATTCAAGTTTATTACATTAAAAAAAAATATTTCATGGACAGATTCAGTTTTGTCATTAGTAAAGCAAATATGATGATTAAATATCCCTGATCTTGTGCCTTGAACGTAAAGCTAGTTCAAGGTGGTGATTGATATGATTATTTTTAATGTTATTCAAGGATATCCTGCCCGTTGAACCTCACACGTGCTTTAACAAGATTACGTTCAAAAGTATAACAATATAAAGTAAATACTATTAGATACTCGCATAGTTCTGAGAATGTTCTGTCTTTTATATTCTACACTTTGCAATTTTGTAACAGAAAAGAAAGCAGAGTAATAATTATTTAGAATACATGCCGGTTGCTTCTAATCCTGAATATGTTTTATAGAATCAGGCGTTACTTTGCGGAAATCCATGATCACAGATGTAAAATAAGCCTTTACATATTTTACCTTTACATCTGTCGAATATGATGCTATGATCGAATAGGGCATTCTTAAGAGGTCTAGCATATGTGCAAAGTATCTTCACGCCCATATCCCCGAAGAGGTAAGCAGAGGCACAACCAGGGCACTCACGACTAGCCGAAGATACTAAGTCCCACAATGTGATAGGCGGCATGCCTATCGCCAACCCGGCAAATATACTATAGCGAGCAACATTTTTTATTAGAAAATTGGAAAAACCCAATTTTTCTTTTAGTTGCCCGACCCAGGATTCGAACCCAGGACCTCATGCAGTCAAGTCCAACAACTGAACCGCTAGACCATAGAGGCGATAGCGTATATGCAGTTTGCTTAAAACTAAAGTTTTCTTGTATAACTATTTTTTTAATCTTAATTCTATTTGAGCAAAAATTATATTATTTTAAGATGTACTTCTTGCTACCTCATAGGTATACCTAATTGTACCATTGGTTCTAAACAATTCTGCCCGGTGTACCTACATCGAATTCAAACGTTCCAAGTTCAGTACTTCGACATTGCGATCTTTCGAAGTTCCGTACGTCGTTTTTGGAACATTCGCAATGCAATAGTTTGTTATACCGTACTGTCGAAGTAACCTACATTGCATTGATGAACATTATAAATACAGTAAGTACATCGACATTTCAAACTTCGACATTCCGTAGTGCAGTCGAAATGTACCTATGCATACATTTTTGTTTTGATGTGAAGATCATTATATATTTAAACAGTAACCTCCTCACTATTAACTATAGACTAAAATACTTGGAGGTTCAGCCTGCTATTATAGACTATTACACTGTGATACAGACTGTAATATCCACCTAAGTTTACTCTTATTTTAGTATTTATTTCTTAATAGCGGCACGCTCCGGCCTCGCACGGGTATAAAATATACATATAAACCTTCCTCTTCAATCACTTTAGTCTTTATTTCTTAATAGCGGCACGCTCCGGCTTCGCACAGGTACAAAATATACATATAAACCTTCCTCATCAATCACTTTAAATCTACTAAAAAAACGGGATCAAAATCCATTGCGAAGTTTTAAACATTTAAGCATACAAAGGGACATAGGGGCAGAGGTAGTCACTTTGTTTTATACCATGCAGTGAGACAGTTATTGCCCCAGTAATAAACCGAGACTTAAGAACTCCAAAGGGCAACGTTTAAGTTGTCATTATAGTCTACATGACAGTGTCAAAAAAACTGCAATGCTAATTTAAACCTAGAAGTACTTTCATCTATATTTATTATCTAATAAGACGGAAATTTGTTTAGCTGTTTTGGAGTTGGTAGCGATTATACAAATGACTTTTAGATACTAAATATAGTTAATGCTCTAATTTTGCGATTTCACTGTCGAGACCAAATCGGTTTCAATTTTAGACACGATCTTAAATCAATAACTACAATAATACGAGTACAATTACAGAGATTCGTGCGAAACGACTTTTTCCTTTTAATTTCAGATTACTTTATTTGGTTCGTAATTTGTGTATTGTATTTTGATGAAATTTTAAATTAATATAAAACATTTTTGTTAATAAATATGTTGTTTAAAAAAGTGTAACTGCTACATAAAAGATATGTTTTATGATTTTGTAGTGACTTTTTATGACATTGAACATTTTTTTAATATTTTACTTTTCCTCGTGTTCTCTGGACTTCTTTGCAGAATAGACCATCTGCCTTTCTGCCAGCTCGTCAAAGGCGAGCATAGGCTTTTCGTCACCAACACCGTGACATGCACTAGCTGGTCGAGTTTCGCAGCGACTCGTCTGGATTGGTACCACCGTCTTACCTATGCCTGCAGCCATAACTTTAATCCTTGCCGTTGATGTGTTCCGGTTTGGAGGGTAATGTAGCTGGTAAACTTACCTTTGCTCTAGGCCTAAGATAAACAAGCAGACGGATTTCCTGATGGAAAGAAATTCACGCCGCCTAGAGACATCAAAGGTGGTAATGGTGCGTTGCCAACCTGAAGCCAGGATGTTAGGCCTCGAGCAAAAGGAAGTTTACCGGCTACCTTACCCTCCGAACTGGAACACGTCATGACGTTATGGCGGCAGGAATAGGTAAGGCGGTGGTACCAATCCGGACGAGTCGCTGCTATAATCTACCACCTAGTCAGATGTCACGGTGTTAGTGACAGTAAGCCTATGATCGCCTTTTACGAGCTGCCGGGCAAGGAATCTACAAAGGAGTCTATTCTACAAAGGAGCCCGGACCAACACGGGGAAAATCACGTAATCAGTAAAAAAGGAATTAAAAATTTCGGCACGAGATTTGAATTCTCAGTACCTCTAGGCCCTTACCATGAGTTTACAGCTTGTCAAGTTTACTTTACTCGCTACCGTCTCTGTAAATTATTTGTATGAAAACTTCGAATAGCGCCTCTGTTGGTAACTAAGAGAAACACATTTTTAGACCAAAAGTGTCATAGATTTCGACACGTAACTTACCGAACGTTATCTACACCAACTCATGGTAAGGACTCAAATGGTTAGAGCATTCGTTGGCTTGAGGAAGGTTACAGGTTCAAATTCTATCTGGAGCGATTTTTTTAATTTGTAGAAATTGACATAATAATTATTTTTGTATTAATATTCAAACTCTATTAACAACTGCATCAGTACTTGACTAACTTGAAAGACTCTAAAGTTAGTCAAGTACTACCTAGACGTTGGCGAAATCATAAAGCAGGATCTTATTGTCTAAACTTTAGACTCTAAAGTCTAAAGCAATGGGCAAAAATCAATTAAAAAAAAACTCGTCCTTTTCGAAGTATGACGAATCACTGCGAGGTGTGTAATTTAATTTTGAATTTACATTCAGGATATCCTGCTAGTTGTAGTGTTATAGTGTTGGCAATTGAATGTTGGAGTACGAAGGTAAAGGGATGGATTCCGTAGTTTTTATTTTATGTACAGTCTTTATTTTATGTACATCTATACCTATCAGCAGTCGTTAAACGGGGTGAGATAATAATTTCTTTGATGCTTCTGAGCTTATATGTTTTTAGAATATACCTACTACCTATACGCATATCTATTTTTCTGCAATTGCAAAATTTGCAATTGCATCTATTTTTTTACCCCCGACGAAAAAATAGAAGTGTTAGAAGTTTGACGTAACGTGTGCGTTTGTCTGTCTATAACTCTATAGCATTGTAACTCCTAAAATAATGGACCGTTATTGATGCGGATTAGAGTTTGAAAGCTGACGTAATCGAGATAGTTTTTAGCTACCTTACGGATAGGTTCTGTCGGAGGTTATTGAAATTTAAAGGATAATTTCGGACATTTTTAAATTAAAATAATAAGCCAGAAAATTCAAAAATATATTCAAGCCCTGTTGTTCTCTCCCCGTGTTGGTCCGGGCTCCTTTGTAGAATAGACCATCTGCCTTCCTTGCCAGGCAGCTCGTAAAAGGCGAGCATAGGCTAACCGTCACTAACACCGTGACATCTGACTAGGTGGTGGAGTTTAGCAGCGACTCGCCCGGATTGGTACCACCGCCTTACCTATTCCTGCCACCATAACATCATGACGTGTTCTGGTTCGGAGGGTAAGGTAGCCGGTAAACTTACTTTTGCTCGAGGCCTAACATCCCGGCCTCAGGTTGGCAACGCACCATCACCACCTTTGGTGTATCTAGGCGACGTGAATTTCTTAACATCAGGAAATCCGTCTGCTTGTTTGCCTTCCAATATCATAAAAAAAATCCTTACACTTTAAGCTTTAAGTAGATATTCATGATGTCAACGACCTTCTCATATTTTTGTTCATTTTAGTTAGGCTTAGTTAAGCTGCTTTATTTGTTGGTTACATTAAAATTACATACGGATCTCCGAAATGCGGCTTCCGGAATAAAAGTACATTGCGCATACATAAGTTCTTGAAATCGTAAAATAAATTTTAATTTTCGTCGTAGAAGGATGTATAAATTACTTAAAGTTTTGACGTAAAGAAGAGTTGAGAGTTGAGAGAAATTTTGTGTTAAAATTGTGAAAAATTTGTTAATTGGCCACCAAAACGTTGTTCTTTTACAGTGTAAAAGTGAAGTATTCATGAAGAAATTAATTTAACGTGTAATTGCTCGTTGCCGCAAAATCTCACTAGATGAGATTGAGTAAAAGGCCACTTCTTTATCCAAGACCCTAATAAGACTTTCCACAATGATTATAAAAGAAAGTGAATTTTAAATAAGGAAGACGTAGCTGTGCGGCCCAAAGGTCTGCCCCAAGAAAGGGACAAATTAAAAAAAAATATAGATAAGTTACTCAAAAAGAGACGTTAAATTTTTCTGGTTCTTCTAATAATTTAATAAAAAAATACTGATGAAGTTTTAGAACTCAATATCGTAATAATAATAATTGGTTGAGAGCTGGTCAATAATTTTAAATCTAGTGAAATAAATGCAATGGTCGCGTGGTCCGTGGTGTAATATTTGTTTCCGCTCTGGGAGCCAAGCGAGTCTGGCCGACCACGGGCTAGACATCGCTCTGATTCACAGACGATCAAGTTTTTGTGCAAGTTTCCTGTAGTTTCAAACATGTTTGAGAACTAGTTGCAATGGCACATTTATAACATCGAATATAGAAACTGCTGACTATGTATTGAAAATAAAAGAATTCTAAAAAAATATCTCTTACTCTTAAGACTTCTTCGTTTTTGAAAATTTTTTAGGTTGCAAAGCGAGCTAATCTATCGAGCTTTAGCCGGCTTCTTTCTTTCTTTAGGTTTTGGCCTATACGTTAGTATTTTGCCATTAGTCAAGTAGAAATTTGCATCAAGTTTTATATTAATTTTAATCAATTACAATTAGTCATCAGTCATAAATCGTCAGTAAGTCATGTCAGGCTCTTGGGTAAAACGGTGGCCTCAATACTCAAGCTCATGTAATGAGATTTGGCGGCAACGAGGAAATACACGATACGCTAATTTCTTCATGATAATTTCATTTATGCACTTTTACTGAACAAAATTTTACAAAATTGACTAATTTCACTCAATATTAACACAAAATTCAATATTTATGAAAAAACTTCGACCATCTTTTCTCTCGATGGCGCCAGAACTCCTTTAGCTGTCTTGTTAATAATAAATTATTGAGTATAGATTAAAAGTATTTCTTTACTCTACTCTTCTAAAAGTTGTCATTACAGTCTTTTACCTTGAAATACAGACTATATTGTCAAACTTAAACCTTGAAGTTCTATAGTTCACGTTTATTAATAAGTGGGTATAATAATAAACCGCCATTTGCTTTTTGCTTACTACATCCTATTTTATTGTAACATTTTGTAAATAGTTATTTAATAAATAAAGGTAGGTAAACCTTTCTGTACCTATTCCTAACATATACTTGTGTAGTTAGGTACTAAGCTAAGTATCTACTTTGTAATAACTTATCAAACAAACTACCTTACCTATTTCGTGAACAAATTGCTTCTATTTAATTTCAATAAAAAATAATGTGAAAACTAACTAGGACTACACGTTTAATGAAGTTTTTATACTGTTAGACAAAATTATTTGGAATATATGATAGTATGTGTAAAATGTAAAATGATGTAGGTACCCGGGGAGACCAAGGCTGACATTTCACGATCAGATCAATCGGATATTATCCGAGGGTGGTGTCAAGAGTCTCCGAAACCGGCATGTTTGTATGAAAAGGGTTATGAATGTGAAGGAAGCAAGACAGGTTTGTCAGGATCGTGAGGTCTGGCACTCGATACTCTCTGCCTACCCCGTAAGGGACTTGGCGTGAAGATATGTATGTATGTATGTGTAAAAAAACTTTTAAGTAATTTTGATTCAAGTTACGATATTAGCCCTAGTTAAAAAAAGATCCATTACACATAAAAAGAGGTATTTTCAGTTGAAAGAAATATTTGAAGATCGGGCGGCGCCGCGAGAGATGGTTGGTAAATAATATAAAATGTATGAGAGAGCTGTCTTTGGCTGTACATTCTAGAAACGTTGAAATATGAATCAGAATCAGAAAAATCTTTATTTACGTGAACAAGTGATACTTGTGCGCGTCAACATTTTTATAAACTACCACTGGATCGGAATAGATGATTTGGTTACTTATGAACTGATTTCCATTATTTTTTTTGTTGAAAACTGACGTGATCAAAATAATTAAATATGACAAAAAATGACATAAAACATTTCAAACAATTTTATCATTATTAATTTCTAAGTGCTTGCTATTTTTTCAAGCATACACCTACTTAATTCGTTTACTTAAATTTGTGTCATTTGGCAAAGATTACTTAATAAGTAAATAAATAAAAAAAAACATTCACGCATTAAACCGAGTTACTGCTGGACAAAATATTAACCGATTCCATTTTTTTTTCTTTCCCATTTGAAAAATAAGGTGTTTTATCACGTTATCCGTAACTGAGATCGGTATTTGAAATATGAAACGGTGTTTTTAAGAGAGCAAGTCGCAGTATTTCCTTGTATAACAAACACGGAAATAATGACTTTCCTTGCATAAAAATATTAATTTACGACATTACTAATGTGTGTACACAGAGTAGGCCAGAGGTTCTCGTTAGTAAAATCACGCCATCTAGTTATTCTTGTCTGAGTTATTAAGTTCTCGTTTTAATAATAGATGGCTCAAGAATCTGACCTTTTTATTGTAAGATTTCTCCTACATTTCGTCTGTAATTTTGAATTTTAGCTATATTGATATTTTAGCTACATTTTTTTATTTGAATGCTTATTATGTTAATTTTATCAAGAATAAAATTGATTTTATTACAAAGTCAGGCATATTAGAACATGAAAAGGGGAATTGTAACTTAAACTTTATTGCGCCTACAAGTGTCAAGAAATTGTGGATGTGCAGCTACACTATACAGTTACATAAAAAAGTTTTAAGGAACAAAATTTAAAAGAAAAATCTAGAATGTTTGGAAATACATACATACCTGTGTACCCTTCAAATGAGCTTTTTGGGTTGAAATTTGGCAACTTTCCATTTTTTTTAATTGTCAGCACTTTATGGAATATGCGTGAATGCGTAATTTCGAAAAGTAGGATATTTAGCCTCCCGCACACACTCCGAACGGAACAACTCTTGAAAGTTTTTAGAAATGGGACGTCTCATAAATAGCGGAACAGTTGGCAACCCTGGTCACAAACCTGTTGATGAAGAAACAGTCACGAAAAAAGGATTCGACTTAACATAATTTTGAGGAGTACAAATCGAATCTAGGAGCCTACGAGTAGGCACAGCAGTCACATTTATAGCACCCTTAGGGCCAAAACACATAACCGCGTTGCGGTGCAGCGCCGCTAAAATCGTCGGTTTGCGTTGCGGCGTCATAGGCGTGTCTCTGCCATGGACCATAGTGAGAAATTTATTTATTATTTGTTATTAAAAATATATAAGACTGTTTAAAATAAATAAATATTGCCGCGCCGCTACAATCGGCAGTGACGCTACAGCTGTTTGTAGCGGCGCGGCGCCGCAACATTGTTATATATTTTAACCCTAATGCCTGAGGCTAAAAACAAAGTTTTACAGTAATTTAACTTTCAAGACTAAAAATAACCTATAACATACTTGGAATAGAAAAGTTTAAAGTTATCGATTGTCTATGACCTTTCCAAGTACGAATATAGAAAGGAAGTGGAAATAATTTATTTATGGACGAATGCTTGGGTGTTAAAAATATATATGGCAGCTGTAACTTTATGTTCATAGTTATTTCATACTTTGTAAGTTACGTCGGTTGATGTTACTCTTTAGCCACGAATGACGATGCTATTAAATATTAACACGTTTATAAATGTAGCATTTCTATCTTGCTCTTCGTTTTTCGGTTCCGAACTTAAATGCAACTGATTTATATTTTGTAATCGCAATCACAACAGTGACATCAGAATAACGAGTGATTTAAAAAAGAGTTGGTGTTAAAATAAAAAGAAGCATTCTCCGTTAGCTCGGTCACATTTATACAAATCATACAATACGAATATGGATGGATGTATTCCTAAGAATATGGATGTGTTCCTAGGGTGGTTTATGTTAATATTTCACGACCAAATCGCTCGCGCATTATCCAAAGATGGTGACAAAAGCCTCTGAATTAGGCGTATTTGTATAAAAAATGTAATGAACGTGGACAAAGCACAAGGTTCGTGACACTAGACTGGATGTAGAGGTAAATAAATGGTTGAATTTCCTCGATAAGAAATACACGTCGCTTATAAGAAGACGCATTGTTATTCAAACTTATTGACTTATTTTATCTATCGCCTCTTATGAGCTAGCTGGCAAAGAGGCAACTGTCTATGCTACTCAGCGGACCCGGACCAACAAGGGGAAACCAAGAAGAATGCTGAGGAAAAACTAAGAAGTTAGTGCATAGGCGCGTAAAACGACTTTGCGTTTATGTTGAGAACCTTTAGATATGCATACTAATTTTTACTAGCGGCTTCGTCCGCTTTTTTAAACTATTTATTAGAGGGAATGAATTGGGATACCAGTCATAAATGTTCAGGTTTCGGTTGCCAGTAATTATAAGGTATCTTCAATATCTTCACGCCCATATCCCCGAAGAGGTAGGCAGAGGTACAACCAAGGCACCCACGACTAGCCGAAGCCACTAAGTCCCACAATGTGATAGGTGGCAAGCCTATCGCCAACCGGGCACATTTCCAATCTCAACCAACTTTTTTTTTTATTAGAAAATTTAAAATATATATTTTCCATTTTTTTAGCTGCTCTGACCCAGTGTTCGATACCCGGAACTTCAAGAAGGCAAGTCGGACGCCAGAACGCTAGACTACAAAGACCAATAATAACATTGGCGATGCTGTAAAAAGTAAAAGTGTTAGAAACTGTCTTTTAAGTTTAATCAAAATTTAATTAAAATCGGTACAGCAGTTTCAAAATTCATGTTGAACCTACATCGTGTCATGTAAATACCCATCTGAATATAAACGCGGTAAAAATAAAAACGATGCCTTTCCTATAACAGCTTTAGAGTCTCGATATTTTTATTTTTGCATCGACTGGCGATATTCCAGAAGTTGGAGTTTTGCTCGTATTTGACTCGCTGCAAAATAGTCTGATATAAAGCGTACTATTAATGTACTTATATAAATAGATCAAGGCGTCCTTAAGTCTGTTTCTTGGATTCTGATTTATATTCTAAAGATTAGGCGACGAAAACACAATTTTAAAGTGAAGGATACCAGCTTTTGCGTTCTATTAACTATAAAAACTATTCTCTGAAAAAACTAGCTGTTTTCCCCGACTTCGTCAGCTTAGAATAGCTTCTATTTTCATCGACTATTATCTATATCGACTATTATCGTACTTCGGGGATTGATTTTTTAAAAAAAATTAGTAAGTATTTATACTCGGATTTCTAGCTATGTGCATATTAAATTTCATCGAAATCGGTTCTCTACAGCTTAGCCGTGAAAGAGCTACACAGAGACAGACTTTTGAATCTTGGAATTAATTGGAAATTTGGAAATTGGAATTAATATGAATTAATCCCAATTTCCATTGGCCGTCCAACCACGTTTGAACGGATATGTAGCTAATCATTATTTATTATATTTAGCTAATTCTTTTTTGTTCTGTTAGTTAAAGTTAGGAGAATTTTCATGTAAAGAGAAAATCTGGGAAAATTGTGGGCGAAACAGGAAAAACAGTATTTTCCCCATATAGATTTTCAGTAGCTAATAGTACCAAGCAGTACGAAGTTTGCCAGGTCAGCTAGTTTGAAATAAATATCAACGGATGAAAGACTCAATGGCTTAAGTGACGTTAATACTTACTGACTTACATACAAGTCAATATAAGGATTTTTTTATGTAAGGATATGTAGCTTTTGTACTTGTATACATGTATCTACGTTTCTTGGCAATGGGCGAATCGTCTTAGGATAGGCGATTGTTGCCATTCTACCAAAAAAATGAGAAAAGAAAAGATAAGCGCAGTTTTTTCCTAACTTATTTAAATTTGTAGTTTTTTTTATTCGTAGTGGTATTTAAAGTGCACAAGCGCAGTAAGTAATTCATGAAGAGGTTAATGTATCCTATATTTTTTTGATGCTGCCAAATATCCCACGACGAGTCTATGAATGATGCCAGCGCTTTACTTAAGACCTTACACTCGAGTGATTATGATTATCACTACGTGGTATTAAACAAAGATGTTTTTTTTAAATGACTAATATGTTGCCAACCTCGTTGTTTTTACAACTTCCATGGGCTTTGACCCAAAGACGCTTTCCGCTGTCTGTCCCTACGTACGTACGTACGTTTTTTATAGACAGAGCAATTCAAGATGAAGGTTTATATAATATGTAAACATAGCAGTTTGTCTACCCGTACGAAGCTAGGGTAGGCTGATATTTTTAAATAACTTAAGCCTGATTTTGTCTAAACGGGAATTAACTTGCTAAAAAACTAAAAAAAGGAGCGGCATTGACCTTATAGTGACAAAAGTAGGTAAGACGGTGACACCAGTTATAATATAATAGAAGTCAAACCTCAACATGACCTAATGGTTTGCGAGATTAACAGTTGCAATTTTTTACACGAGTAATGTTACAGCATTTAGCGTGACTACATAAAAACGTTATGTAAAATATTCTTGCGGGTCTCGGGTAATTCTCCGTAACTAATTTTGCAACGCCGATTTTCTATGAACGATTTTTGTTTTTTTGTTTTCTTTTTATTCGTTTTAGTACAGGCCCGTTACATTAAAAGCCAACTGCCTCTTAAGGCAAACCAATTCTGATAGATTTTCTAGGGTAGTGAGTAAGTAGGTGTGGAGGGTTCGAGTTGACAACTAACCATAAACATCACAACAACATTATACGTTTAAAGTATAATTATAGTATAATTACCATCAAGGAAACGGTATTTTTGTTTGTTTTTGGAACATATAAAATATCAAAATAGTAAATCTACTCTGTGAAATTTATTCGTTATAAATATTTGCCTCAAACTATGTATTTTCTTCGTTTTTAAAAGGCACCAAAAAAGTGAATGTGTGTAATTTTTTTAAGTGATCACTCAGCCTATAACAACTCGATTTTGGTGTTTTTTTTTAAAGATAGGTCATGATTCTAAGGTCCAATATCAATATTACAATGATGTCGATATATACGAAAATAGTTAAAAGGTTTACAAGTAGTTAAAACTCAAAACTACTTGTAAGATGTTAATCAAAATTATGTGGTACCAACTCTAAATAATTGGCTACATTTTGAAAAAAAATAACAATTATCAAACTGCGACGTAGAATTAATTGATTGGAGTTAGTTTTTGAGGTTTTACTGAGCATTAATTTAATTTAATATAATGTTTGGTTAAAATAAACGATACGGGAAAAAATATAAACCTTTTCTTATTCGTGAAACCGGGGCTACAATTAAGAGTGGGTTCAATTATGACTTACTATTTTTCCAACGTTGACTGTTATAGTAGTTAGAGTTTAAAACGAAGAGGAAAGGTAAACACCGTGTAATTTTGATTTGTTATATAATTTCCTCCGTCAGTTACTTGGCCAGCGGAAGTTTTTAACTATGTCATGATTTTTTATCTTCAAGTCATATCTTTCATTTTATTGGACTTAGATAAAATTATAAAATAGATAAAGATCTGAAATGCAATGCAAACAAGTAAATATAATGAATTTGGGACTCAATTTCAAACGTAATTTTTTGTAAAACATATTAAAACGCAGTAAAATTAGAAACGCAGGTATCAACTTTAATGGTGTCTGTAATATATCAACATTTTTGTTGATAATAAATCATAAAATTCATATTTATTATTTAAGATGTTTCCCCGCGGCGTCGTCTGCGTATAATTGCTACTACACAACTTTGGTTAACTTCAAAATATTTTTATACAAACTGTCATACCCCACGATACTCCTTTTCCTTTACGCGTGTCTGTAACTATGCGTGTGTCAAATGTCATCAAAATCGGTACAGTAGCTTAGCCGTCAAAGCATAACAGATAAAAAAGGCTTCAGCATTTGCTAGTATGGATTTGGGAAATATCTTCAATATATCCGCGAGGCTCGGGTTCGATTCCCAACGGGGGCAGGCATTTGTGTGATGAACATTTAGATGTCTGCATTTTCGGGTCTGGGTGTTAATTAAATTTATTTTGGTATCTATTTAAGTATTTCTTTGTATTAGATTCGTTGACTAACACCCATAACACAAGCATATAATTTGCTTACTTTGAGGTTAGATTCAATTTGTGTAATTTGTCCAGCGATATAAATTTATTTATTATTTATTTATAAAGATACAGTTCGAATGTAACTTCTCTTAAGTTTATATTATATAAATTACAAAATTTAGGATTTGCTAGGTAGGAGAGGGCATACTAGAGGCTATACAATATCTCGACCGGTTTGAATCAACCGCTTCATCGATTCCTGCGGCCATAACACCAGTGCCCGCTATAGTCCAGTTCTGCGCTGAAAGATACACGGAAGATTTGTACGTTTAGCCTTATATCCCGGTCATAAAATAGTGTTACTAGTAACATTTCTGTTGGTTGTCTATACGCAGAGACGGATCCTGTCTCCGGTCCCGAGGTCGCAGGGGTCATATTCATTACTAACCGTTATTAACAATTTTTTTCTGAGTCGTTGTTACACGAATAAATAAAGCAAGCAGAGAGTATCGAGTGCTAGACCTCAGGTTATACCTGTCTATTCGTTACCCTTTTAATACAAACACGCCGGTTTCAAGACTCTTGACACCACCCTTGGATGATATCCGATTGATCTGATCGTGGAATGTCAACCTTGATCTCCCCGGATAACTACATCCATCCACATTCGCATTGTGTATCTGCTTTCATTCAGTCATTCATATTCGAGGTTAATCCAGGACAAGCTCCAAATCTAATGGGTATACCATTCAAACTAGCCAGATTATTGGCCTAGTGAACGTCATGACCCCCATGACCTAAAAAGTCTAAAGGCGATATTTCCCTTACCATTAGAAGATTAGTCAGTTTGCTATCCGAAAACATGAAAATAATTTTCAACAATTGTAATAAAACAGAAAGTTCTATAACTTTGTATGCAATGTTTTATTTTAGTTCGAAATATTTTAGATCAGAATGAAGATATTTTGGCACCAACTAATGTGTTTAGTTTTATGGTTTGTTCGGTATCGACCGTAGTTTTCTAGGCCAAACGGATACTAATGTCAGCACTATTCATACCATTGTTGAACTGGTAAAGCCTTTTATACTATTCTAGGTCATTCGTGTAGAGCCAGCTGATTATTTCAATGATACCATCAAAAACGTTTAAAGGAATAAATTACATTTTTATACATAGTTCTTTACATTTTTATGATCTGTATACATTTATTTTCTCTTCTTTGTCATTAATCTGAAGGACTGAACACTTCAGGATCCTTTTTAGAGTTCCGTGACAGTATAGTGTAAAACGGAATACTAATATTTATTTTATACTTGTGATATGGCCTATAGGTGAAGGTTAATATAAAGGCTTATACATACAAAGAAAGAAAGAAAGAAGAAAAAAGAAAACATTTATTGACAAAATAAAACTTACCATACATCACTAAAAAAAAACAACTAGAAATAGAATCTAACTCTATACATAAGCAATTTAAATAAAGTACAAAAAAGTGATAATAAGATATAGAAACCAAGTGTGGTAGCATGAGTCCGCCGACATTTGTACACATAATATACATACACGTATATACCAGAATAAATGTAATTAACATTCAGACCCAGAAATGCGCACTAAATCTAAATGTTTATCACGAAAATATCTGCACCCGTCTAGAGTTGAACCCGAGTTAAATTGATACTTTGTTGGGCCACTTGCACGTTGCTGAGTTAAGTGTTTAACACCGAGCTAGCGCCTAACTAGGGTTAAATCGCCTTATATTTAACAGTTTAACTCAATGTTAAATGTAACCCGGGAATGTGCAAGTGGCATTAAGGGTTGCATCTATACTCCTGTTCGCTGACTTATTACTTTAAAAAAAGATAACGTGTATATTTCTAAAGCTAGAATAAAAATAAACTTTAATAATTCTTTCAACATTGTTTTTATGTATTAATATTTCATGTACGTACTTAGTACGTGTGTGTCGCATTTAAAAGATGGCGATTTGGCACGAACTTAATATTGCTGACGTCATTGTTATACTGAAGATCAAGGTGACTTCATTAATATATCACTAGTAAATATATTTCATTTACTTCAAACTGATCTATCTATATACATAGAAATAAGTCCTCATTTCCCCTTGGTTTTTCCATGCAGTTTTCCTTTTCTTAAGACATTCTCCTGACAAAAACTAACACAAAAAGAAAAAAAATAGCAAAATTGGTTAATCTAATGGAACCAGAGACCTCTTGTAATGCCGGTCATTAGACTACAGAAATAACTATTATTTGAAATTATTACATACATACATACATACATATCTTCACGCCAAGTCCCTTACGGGTTAGGTAGAGAGTATCGAGTGCCAGACCTCACGATCCTGACAAACCTGTCTTGCTTCCTTCACATTCATAACCCTTTTCATACAAAGACGCCGGTTTCGGAGACTCTTGACACCA
>NJDC01001645.1:26546-36690 GCA_002245475.1 Calephelis virginiensis | reverse complement strand
CCTCGCACTTTGAATTAAGATGTGTCCATGTTTTTCAACATTGAGATTTTTCTTCATTCATTTGAGTTAAACACATTTCGTTGTGTAAATGTTAAAGATATTGCTGGTAACTAAAATATATTTTAACATATTTTACGTTCAAATCAATTTTCATTATGTTTTCAATAAGATCTACAGTATATTTTGTTTTAGATTGTTCATTTTCTTAGTTTGAAAGTTTGAGACGTGGGCAATTCACATTTGTGTCTGGTAATCTTTCAAACGATTGATTTTAGTAAAAAGGGAATAAACCTCAATGTACTATAAACGAACAAAAACTGTCTTAAGATACCCTGCGTGTATAAACCATACCCGATACGATAAAAATAGTTTCATTTCAAAGCTTGTAGTGTTGGTACCAGATGCATTTATGTCACAAAATATATCTTCTTACCAATTTTCAACACTATCTAAGTTTTTTCAGATTTTACCTAACCTTTTACACTGAAAACTAAAGAGGTCACGTAAGCATTGACCAGCGACTGTCAAAGTAAACAGAAGTTGAATTTTGTTTTATAACATTTGTATGAAAGCTCATGCCGGCAAGACAATGCGGCCCATTGTCGCTGTCCTGGAGAAGCTAATTTGCGAGGGGCTAGTACCTTCATTAGTTGTGTAGTCCTCATACGGCCAATATCATTAAACTATTTATTATAAGAGATTGTGTTATTTAAGATCAGTTGCCAGGTAATCACTGTTATTTTTCAATAACTAACAAAAATTTCCTAGCAACAAAATTCTAGTAAGCCTACCTTTTTTTGTAGATATGTTATTAATATTGGCCGATAGTGGCTCACTAACATAAATATAGCGAATGTACAAGAGTTCTGTTTGTACTATTTGGCTATAAACATCAAAAAATATTGTAACAGCGAAGAAAATACTACAATCTATATGTCGAAGCGAAAACACATCCTATCTACTGGCCGATACATGAGCCGCCAGGCTGGTAGCCCCAGAGCGTATAACTTGTGGGCGTTTGGCCACTAAAGAACTTGGAAATATAAGAACAAAGTCGTAAAACGTGATGCACTCGATCCTGATGTCCACATTCTATCATTCAGTACTCTCGCACTAACAAGTAGCGTATGCCTATCGGTTGCCAAACAAACTATCGTGAACATGGGAATAAGCATTCCACTATGACCACAAAAGTAAACCCCCGAAGAGGAAAGGAGAGCTCCACCCCGCCCTTTCTGCGTGAGTGCCAACCAAATAATGCACCCCCCGAATGACCCACAACCCGGGCCCTAGATCATAATTGAATTAACAATTACGATCTAGAATTATCTCTTTGCCATCCTACGACGGGGAGAGACCTATTACCAGTGGCGACCTCCGTACTAGACAGCGGTCCGAACACTGCAAGGCGTTCACAAGGAATGCCTCGCGAAGCATGCTCGCTTTGACTTATATAGCCGTAGCAGCTAACAAACAAGCTGATAAGACAACATCTGCAAGCGCACCTTCTACTGCATGTGGTGTTTACTTGAAGCCTTTGAATGCCAATCTACTTGCTACGTCAACTATACTAATAACCAAAGTATATAAGTCACGCATACGACCTTGCGACATATGTAATATGTACAAGAAAGTGGTGTTAATTACACTATTTATAACTCAAGAACGGCTGAAAAATTGAGGAGAGGTAGCTTAGAACCGGGAGAAGGACATAGGATACTTTTATCCTGTTTGATTGTGAGGAAACTGGGGAAAAGAACATTTAAATTTCTTCTTATTACTAATTCTTATACTATATATACTAATTCTTCAACAAACTGAACGGGTGGAATGAAGATCGCGGGAACAGCTAGTTTTCTTTAAACATGTAAAGCTTAAACAATGTATAGTCAAGAACTTTAAATACTTGCTAGTCTTAAAAATACTGCTTATTTCTAATGGTTATGGTATTTTTGCCTCTCGCTTTACGGGAGCAACGACCTGGTTTAGATAGTAGCCTTGTTTTTCATAAAAATATTGTATTACCAAAGCAAGCTCATTGAGCAATAAACGAGGCTTAACGACGCATAAACTGTTTTGTTGCTGAGATGGTTTGGTAACTCGAGGTCTGATTTTTTTTATGTTGCTTTGATAATGTCTGCGTCAAGCTGTTACTTTGTCGGGTAAATTTATAGTCAGAGAGTATATAAATACTACGTAATAAGAGGCGGGATTTCCATAGATACATAGCAAACCCGAATTTGTATAAAGTTTACTTAAAATATCATAACCCGTATAATTTGAAAGTAAGTCTAAAGGCATTCAGATATAAGGCAACTAGTGTCATATGATTTGGGCGAATAAGAAACATAGCAAACTTATTATTTTTATTTTTTTATGTGAAAATTGCGCTAAACTGCTTACAATTTGGAATAAAATTGGCAACATTACAGACTATATTTGTTTTTTTTTTTTGTTTTAAGTAAAGGCAATGTAATAGGCTGAATAGAATAAATAAATAAGCAGATTTTCTGATAGTACATACGACATATGTCGCTATTTGGCACCAAATATATTAATTAATTAGGGAGGCACATATGTGTATGTGAATTTATTAATTACCCTACTCTCCGTAAAAGACGAGGACTAAGGGCGAAACCGAAATTTAGGTCGAAATTACAAGGCGAAGTAATACATATTATCTGTGCTTGTTATATATTTCACGTACAAAACCAAGAGGTTTGTCTCTTCTTTCATAATACAAAATAGTATTTCCTAAGGTTAAAATTTGAAGGTTTTCAAACTAAGATTGAAGCCATATAGCTTCCTTTTTTTACTACAAAATTACTTATAAGGTGACTTGTCATACTAAACAATATTCCATAGAAAAACGATCAAGCCCAAAACTTCGGTCGTTCACTAGACTTATTTTTTTAATTTCATGCTTTTAATGCACCATTAGATAAGAATTTGTGAAGTATGGATTTCTTTTCTTAAATAAGTTTAAATTTCAAAACATTCAACGTAATTTTGCAGTTTTTTGCACCTTGCCTTTAGTTCACATCGTCCACGAAGCCTTTGTTACATCCTCCTGACGCGGGTATGGCCGCGGTAACAGCTAATATACATAACTGTTACATTTATTCAACAGTCCAGTCTTCCTTACTTCCTGTTATAGCTTACGTTAATTTTATACTTTTTATTGGTTAATATTACATTTATACACACGGCAAATACAGCTTAGTTTAAACGGTTTACTTGTTATAACCAGGGTAACGATTCATATTTATTGATACGTGAATTAAAAAAAAATACCATTATTCATTTCGATTGCATGTTATATCCATCAAAATTGTTGTTTTCATCGTGGTGACGGCCTGGTGAAAGTTATTTAATTTATCCACTAAAACTACAAAAGTGTTTGAATGTTTCTGTCTTATAAATAAAAAAAAAGTATCTACACGCCCAAATCCCCGAAGAGGTAGGCAGAGGCACTACCAGGGTACCCACGACTAACCGAAGACACTAAGTCCCACAATGTGATAGGTGGCAAGCCTATCGCCAATCGGGCACATATCCAATCCCGAGCAACATTTTTTTTTATTAAAAAAATTGGAAAAACCAAATTTTCTTTTTGTTGCCCGACCCGGGATTCAAACCCGGAACCTCATGCAGTCAAGTCCAACACCTGAACCGCTAGACCACAGAGGCGATATAAGTCTTAAATATAGCTAAGTATTTAGTAAGTATAGTGAGTTTAGTTATATGTATATTATCTGTTCCTAGAAAACTTTGTAGCTACCCCTAACGCCGGCATCGTGCCGTTTCTTTAATATTCAAATACTTTAATGGCTGTTTACCGTTTAGGGTTATCAGTTAAAAAAACTTAATTTTTTTCATTCAACCACAACTTGTTTGGCTTAAATCGTCCTGAAACGATAAGGCCACCTTAACGTAACTTTAGTTGGGTGTTTAAATTGTAAATTGTGTCTAAAATCGTATATTGTGACAAAAGGAAGTGTAATAATTTGTAAATTAATCGCTCTTATTTTAACCTTTTTCATACTATGTTGTAATAACACAGAATAATAAGTACTAACGATAATAGTAGCTAAGAATCACCTGGGTCATGTCAGCTTTCAAACATAAAATACCTACCTCATCCAAATTGTTCCATTCGTTTAGGGGCTATGAAATGATATCAAACTTATAACAGTCTCATTTTTCGGTTACATACAAAATATTAAGAATTAAACATCTTCATTGGCGAATACTACAGTTGGTATAATAATAATAATAGTAATTCTTTATTTGCATACAATACGATTACGTGTAACGTCTTACTAATTAAATAAGTTCTCGGCCTATTTTGTTATAATTTATTTGATTCAAATAACAATTTCAATACAATTTAACGTACTCTTAATAGGTGTAAGTTAAAAATTGTAGTAACATACACCTTCTCACAGACGCTGCTTAGTAAAGATATCTTAAGATACCCTGGTTTTAGAATAAAAAGATGCTTTCTACGAAATCTCGTTACGCAGAACACAGTGAGATGTACTCGTCATTGTGGTTTAAACAAAGGCAACTGTAATGTTAAGGTTTCTTTGTATTGGTTATGGTAATCTAGTTTTTGAAGTGAACATTTCTTTGACGGGTCGGGAAAAGGCGAAAGAGTTTTGTTGTGGAATTATTTTTATGATATGGTACCTATGAAATGTTTTGTTTATTTTTGTAGGGAAAGTAAGAGAACATATTTCAATCTATAGGACAATTTCAAGTATTTTGTTTTAGTTTATTTACATAGGAAAAAAAATATTGTGACAATATGTTTCAATGTGGTAATTTTTGTCAGTAATAATGGAAAATATTTCCTTACTGTTACGATAGATGGCGCTATAATAATTTTATAGCATCCACTATATTTAGACTAATATTAGGTACCTACGGGACCATTTCTAAATTATGTCAGAGCTTTAAATAGGGAGGGGCTGATTTTGAGTGAAAATTTGACCTCAAAATTGCGCTAATGATTTAAAATCGGCACTTGACTTCAGCACGAAGCAGTTGGTTATTTTTATACAAAATAATGCGCTTATTTTCTGCTCTTGTCAATTACGTGATCTTTATAATGAACGAGTGAATTAGGATTAGATAGGTTATGATACTGAATGGAAAGCGGTACGGTTCACTCGACTCTAAAGTTACGCCCGTAAAAGGAATGCGGCCACCTCCACATACACCAAGAAGCCGTTATCTTACGAGAAGCGATGTGAATTACTGGTTTAAAAAGTACGCTTTAGACTATATTTTTAAAGAACATAAACAAACAACACATTTTTTTTATTAAATCGTGTCCCTGCGAGGTAGGTAGAGAGTATCGAGTGTGACTGTCTATCTTTCTGCAAATTCCTTACTTTTTTCATACAAATAGGCTGGCATCAGAAACTAAGTCTCACCTTCGGATATTTTTATTTTTTTCTTGTGTGAGAGATAAGCTAACAAATACAAGGCACTGCTGATATTAAGAGACAACCGTGGCTTATAGACACCATGTATGTTATAGGTGCGTCGCTGTCCTGAGACCGGGGTTTTAGGCCTATTATACAAGCCTAGGTCTAAGTCTAGTCTAGTCCGGCTAGGGTCGGGCCTCCGAACCGGAACATGACAAAGTCATAATGGCAAATTAATCAAAAATTAAATGTAGTAAGAAATAAGTGTTAGTCTACAAATACTTACTAGAAATACAATACTTTAAATACTCAAATTAAAAATTTAAGCAACAAAACTCTTCACAAACTTGGTCATACATAAAAAAGTCAGGACAAAGCGTCAAAACGTAGAAATAATATTTAATACAAGCTTCTTAAATAATATTAGATAATTCTCTATAATTAAACAAATGCAATCAAAGAAACCTTACATGCATGATACAACACTTGAGTAATGAACAATTATCTAAATTAAATAATACTTCTTACGAAATAAGTAACTGTTGTAAAAAAATAGAAAAGTTTTTTTATGAATAAACGGTTTTATTAAATTACTAGCTATCCCGGCGAACTTTGTACCAGTCGTTTAATTTGTAAAGGAAAAGATAAAGTGTTATTTTCCCGGTTTTTCTCTTTATAAAGACCTTCGCCTGGCAAATACTTAACACAATAAAAAATTAGCCAAATCTGTCCACTCGTTCGAAAGTTATGCGCTTAGCAACATTTTCAGCTATTCATTTTTATTATTTATATTAAGTATAGATTCCAGGCGAAGCCTCTGTCACATTCTATTTATTACTCGAAAAAATATTGAGGAATACTTTTTTTATTTATTTTTTATCAAAAGGGTCTATTAAGCAAATCTAAAATTAATTTTATATCACACTCGTAAAGTTCATGACGCGCGTATAGTAGCAAGGAAAAATAGTTATGTTAATATTTTTTGTTGAAACATTTGGGTTCTGTGTCAAGGCAGCAAGCAATCCATATTGAATGTTTTGTAATAATCAGCAATATTTTACTATTTCATCTAGAGAAGGCCATGATAACCGTTCATGCGTGTTAAATGTGCCTTAAAGAAACACATATTAAGAGTACGAAATATCGATTGAGTTCAGAATAAGTATTTCATTGCATTTTAAAATCATTAGATACGAAGTTTGAAATATTTCTTTCAGTTTTTCTTTTTAAGTTTTTTTCGCCTCTGTGGTCTAGCGGTCCGGGTGTTGGACTTGACTGCATGAGGTCCTGGGTTCGAATCCCGGGTCGGACAACAAAAAGAAAATTGGATTTTTCCAATTTTCTAATTAAAAATAAATGTTGGTCTGGATTGGAAATGTGCCCGGTTGGCGATAGGCTTGCCACCTATCACATTGTGGGACTAAGTGTCTTCGGCTAGTCGTGGGTGCCTTGGTTGTACCTCTGCCTACCTCTTCGGGGATATGGGCGTGAAGATACTTACTTACTTAAGTTTTTCTTTTTTATGTATAAATAGTGTTCGACCGACACATTTTTAGGTGAAACCGAAACCGAACTTTCGCATCGCACACACAATTACACATTGCAATTCCATATCGGAACGAAAGTGCAAAAAAAAGTACCTAGTTTAACATATATTTTTTTAAATTGTTGTATGCGGAAATCTGATGTTTAGCATTTTTTTAAATACACAAGTTTTCCGTATATGATAGAAAATTTAGTAAGTAGTTTTTAGTAAGTTTTTAGTAGTTTTTAGTAGGTTTCGGTTTCGACCAAAATTGTAAGCGATACCGAAAGGTTCGGTTTCTACTCAAACCTGTTTTGGTAAGGACACTAAGTTAAAATAGCATCGCTTTACTTATTTCAGTCTTTATAATTATATGATTTCACTCCACTTAATTCAATCCAATAATAAAGAGCTGGATCATAATGTGCAGATCTTGAAGGTGGGGTGACGAGGAAAGGAGAGTCATCCCTTATATTAAAAAAAAAGTGTTTAAGAAATAGTGTTTATTAGGTTTTAATAATATGATCGAATAATGTGTGTGCTACCTTCCAACATTTAATTTAGTTCCAACACTCTTAATGTAAAAAGCGCCACTGGACAATTTTGGAACTAATATTTAAAAGGAAAGATTGATTTTAGTAATCTAATTGTTGCACATTCTTTTATAAATGTATGTTTCTCTCCACAACGACGTATCTGAAAAATTGGTAAATGGAAAAAATAGATATGTATTATAATATGTGTTTGTATAAAAAAGTTATGAATATGGAAGAACCCAGGCAGGTCTATAAGGTCGTTCCATTTGGCACTCTCTGACTACCCTGCAAGAGATTTGGCGTGCTATGTGTAATGTTTTTTAAGGCATACATTTAAAGGTAAAATTTTACGACCATGACGTTCGGTAATACCATAGGATAATATGTATTGTAGCGACGCAGGAATGTTGACATTGTTATGCAGTGAGTAATATGTGGCGACCATATTGTATTGATAAAATGTATTCTCGCCGGCATCCCTCGTTTTGGTCCCTTGCAAAATAGACCATCTGCCTTGATATCAGGCAGCTCTTAAAAGCGAGCATAGGCTCAGGTCAGTAACACCGCGACTTCTGTTTAGGTGGTTGAGTTTCACAGCGACTCACCCGGATTTGTACCACCGCCGTACCTATTCCTGCCACCATAACGTCAGTGCTTATTGTTATCGTATTCCTGTTAGAAGGAAAAGCCAGTATAAGAACTTACTTTTGCTCGGGGCCAAACACCTCGGTGTCAGGGTGACATCGCACCATTGCCACTTTTGGTGTCTTTAGGCAAGGTGAATTTCTTACCATCAGGAAATCTGTATGCTTATTTGCCTTTTAATACCATAAAAAAATCCTCGAAGAGGTAGGTTGAGATAAAACCAGGATTATACAAAAGTATTTAGTCCCTTTATTTGGTTAATCGTCTCCGTGGTCTAGTGGTCCAGGTGTTAGACTTGACTTTATTCCATTCCCGGGTCGGACAACAAAAAGAAAATGTGTTTTTTTCAATTTTATAATAAAAATGTTGCTCGGGATTGGATACATGCCCAGTTAGCGATAGTCTTGCTACCTATCACATTGCGGGACTTATTGTCTTCGGCTAGTCGTAGGTGCCCTTGTTGTGCCTCTGCCTACCTCTTCGGGAATATGTGTGTGAAGATACTTAACTTATTTTTTTTATTTTGTTTTATTTAGTTTGTTTGTTGTTTAAGTTTGTTCAATCCAGTTTGTATAAGAAAAATTAAAATGTCGTTTTCCCTAGTTTCCCTGCAGTCGAACGGGATAAAAAGTATTCTATATCCGTCCCAAGCAACGTAATTTTGATTAGAAAATTAAAAAAAAAGTATCTTCACGCCCATATCCCCGAAGAGGTAGGCAGAGGTACAACCAAGGCACCCACGACAAGCCGAAGACACTAAGTCCCACAATGTGATAGGTGGCAAGCCTATCGCCAACCGGGCACATTTCCAATCCCGACCAACATTTTTTTTATTAGAAAATTGGAAAAAACCAAATTTTCTTTTTGTTGGCCGACCCGGTATTCGAACCCGGGACCTCATGCAGTCAAGTCCAACACCCGGACCGTCAGACCGCAGAGGCGATAGAAAATTTAAAAAAATCCATTTTCTTTTTGTTGCCCGATCGGGGATCGAGCCCAGGACCTAAAAAAGTCAAGTTTGACGCCGGACCGCTAGACCACAGAGGCGATAAGAAATTCTATAGAAACGTGGAATAAGTCGAAATGGTATACCTGCAGTAATCTGATAGTAATTGAAATGGCGTGAACATTGCGAGGTGGTGAGTCATGAGACCATCACATAATGACCACCTCGTTGGTCGAGTGGCTAGCGTACACGCCTAACTACACCGACTAACCGCGAGGCTCGGGTTCGATTCGCGACGGGGGCAGGCATTTGTGTGATGAACATTAAGATGTTTGTATTTCCGGGTCTGGGTGTTTATTAAATTTATTCTGGTATCGACTTAAATATTTCTATGTATTAATATCGTTGACTAACACCCATAACACAAGCATATAATTTGCTTACTTTGGGGTAAGATTCAATTTGTGTAACTTGTTTGTCCAGGGATATTTATTAACGACCACGCTTTTTGTTTGAGTAATTTCGACAAGATCGGGATGTGACAACCCTATGTCCGCTGGTAATCTAATAGTTTAGAATATTACATTATTATTATCGCAGTCGGTCATTACTAGTGCTGATCAGCTCACACGAATTGGAGACCACCGACTTTCTATTTCTGAAAATATAAAATCAGTGCTCCCTACTGTCTTCGATAGCATGGTTAAAACAGCTGGTAATAAGAGGTTTAAAATTACAACATTGAGAAACAACGCACCAATACCATCTTTGGTTATAATGTATCAGGATTGTTTCTTCTCATCCAATTAAAAATATGTATGTATTTGCATTTCAATCACAATGGAAAAATATGTAAACATTAAATTCGTTTCTTTCTTAATGTAAGAGTGGAAGTTGCATACCTGCAATAAGCTGACCGTCATTAAGAGACGCCAACATTGCGAGATGGTGACTCATAAGTCATAAGACGACCACGCTTTGTAGTTGAGTCATTTTGACGGTGATGGAGCCTATTAATATAAAAAAGAGTGTGTGTACTCACGTACGCACGTAAGAA
>NJDC01001645.1:13455-25473 GCA_002245475.1 Calephelis virginiensis | reverse complement strand
ACTTTTGGTGTCTTTAGGCAAGGTGAATTTCTTACCATCAGGAAATCTGTATGCTTATTTGCCTTTTAATACCATAAAAAAATCCTCGAAGAGGTAGGTTGAGATAAAACAGGATTATACAAAAGTATTTAGTCCCTTTATTTGGTTAATCGTCTCCGTGGTCTAGCGGTCCAGGTGTTAGACTTGACTTCATTCGATTCCCGGGTCGGACAACAAAAAGAAAATGTGTTTTTTTTTCAATTTTATAATAAAAATGTTGCTCGGGATTGGATACATGTCCAGTTGGCGATAGGCTTGCTACCTATCATATTGCGGGACTTATTGTCTTTGGCTAGTCGTGGGTGCCCTTGTTGTGCCTCTGTCTACCTCTTCGAATATGTGCGTGAAGATACTTAACTTAGTTTGTTTGTTGTTTAAGTTTGTTCAATCCAGTTTGTATTAGAAAAATTAAAATGTCGTTTTCCCTAGTTTCCCTGCAGTCGAACGGGATAAAAAGTATTCTATATCCGTCCCAAGCAACGTAATTTTTATTAGAAAATTAAAAAAAAAGTATCTTCACGCCCATATCCCCGAAGAGGTAGGCAGAGGTACAACCAAGGCACCCACGACTAGCCGAAGACACTAATTCCCACAGTGTGATAGGTGGCAAGCCTATCGCCAACCGGGCACATTTCCAATCCCGACCAACATTTTTTTTATTAGAAAATTGGAAAAAACCAAATTTTCTTTTTGTTGGTCGACCCAGTATTCGAACCCGGGGCCTCATGCAGTCAAGTCCAACACCCGGACAGCTAGACCACAGAGGCGATGGAAAATTTAAAAAAATCCATTTTCTTTTTGTTGCCTGATCGGGGATCGAGCCCAGGACCTAAAAAAGTCAAGTTTGACGCCGGACAGCTAGACCACAGAGGCGATAGAAAATTTAAAAAAATCCATTTTCTTTTTGTTGCCCGATCGGGGATCGAGCCCAGGACCTAAAAAAGTCAAGTTTGACGCCGGACCGCTAGACCACAGAGGCGATAAGAAATTCTATAGAAACGTGGAATAAGTCGAAATGGTATACCTGCAGTAATCAGATAGTAATTGAAATGGCGTGAACATTGCGAGGTGGTGAGTCATGAGACCATCACATAACGACCGCCTCGTTGGTCGAGTGGCTAGCGTACACGCCTAACTACACCGACTAACCGCGAAGCTCGGGTTCGATTTCCGACGGGGGCAGGCATTTGTGTGATGAACATTTAGATGTTTGTATTTCCGGGTCTGGGTGTTTATTAAATTTATTCTGGTATCGACTTAAATATTTCTATGTATTAATATCTTTGACTAACACCCATAACACAAGCATATAATTTGCTTACTTTGGGGTAAGATTCAATTTGTGTAACTTGTTTGTCCAGGGATATTTATTAACGACCACGCTTTTTGTTTGAGTAATTTCGACAAGATCGGGATGTGACGACACTATGTCTGCTGGTAATCTAATAGTTTAGAATATTCCATTATTAGTATCGCAGTCGGTCATTACTAGTGCTGACCAGCTCACACGGATTGGAGACAAACGACATTCTATTTCTGACAATATAAAATCAGTGCTCCCTACTGTCTTCGATAGCATGGTTAAGACAGCTGGTAAATTTTTAACAAGAGGTTTAAAATTCCAAAATTAAGTAAAAACGCACCAATACCATCTTTGGTTATAATGTATCAGGATTGTTTCTTCTCATCCCATTAAAAATATGTATGTATTTGCATTTCAATCACAATGAAAAAATATGTAAACATTAAATTTGTTTCTTTCTTAATGTAAGAGTGGAAATTGCATACCTGCAATAATCTGACCGTCATTAAGAGACGCCAACATTGCGAGATGGTGACTCATAAGTCATAAGACGACCACGCTTTGTAGTTGAGTCATTTTGAAGGTATTGAAGCCTATTAATATAAAAAATAAAATACATTGCCATTAAAATTTAATACGTGTAGGCCGAGATCCTTAAAAAGTCAAACTTATAATTTTATAACAGTCCAAGGTTGCTCAGCACTTGCTTCCACCAAAGATAGAAATGATAGGACTACTAAAAGCTTAAATTAACGTAGCGAAGATTTTCTACTAAATTATATTAATCATGTAGCAAAAGTGTAATGAAACATGTTGCACTATGTGCCTATGCTGCGATGCAGTCGGAAAGAGGTAAACGTCAGTTTATTTACTAACGAGTTGACTATTAGATCGTTTGGTACCACTGCCATAGGTATACCTGTCGTCACAACGTCAATGCTCCCCACTGTCGCGTTTCGGAACTGGAGGATAAAATAATCGATAAACTTACTCACGCAAGGGACTTTAAACCTCAGCCTCAGGTTAGTAACGCACCATTTATCTTTGGTAGGACATATTCAGGAATTCCTCTGCTCTCGTTCCAATAACATAAAGAAACATGTAAAACTTAAAATGATTCTAAATGCAACAGTCAACGTTGCAGTAATCGAATCGTCATTAAAAAGAGGCTAAAATACCGAGGTACTGACTCATAAGCGTCGATTCACACATACGACAGCCACACAACATCGCAGCGACAAAAAGTCGTTGCGTGTGAATAGAGTGCGTTTGTTTAGTTGAGTTTTCGCACCGACAAAACCGCAAAACGTGTTCCGTGTGACTTCCATTGTTCATTTTGAATAGAAAACTGCACCGACCATATCGAATCTTTGAGGTTGTCGCATGTGTGAATAAAGCCTAAGACGAACACAAACCATCTAACCCCAAAAAAATAAAAGCCTGTTCAACTAAATACTGCACATCCAACATAATACCAGAGGTACAACAACAACATTCAGCATAGTACACGAGTATGATGTGGCACCATGTTATTGGCTGAGAATCCATTTTTAGGCGGTGTTTAGTAAAACATGTGTTTGACGAGTGTTTAAATTTTATGTACTGAAGCGGAAACGTACACGGTTTGCTGTTGAGTAATTTTCACGATAACGCAGCCTATTATTAAACCTCGTAAAATGCATTGTCGTTAAAATTTTAATACGTCCTTTGTTCTAGATTTTGCTTTTTAAAAGAAATTTAAATATCTTTGGAGACAAACATAGCTACTTTTTATCGTAATTTTAACCGAAAATAAGTCCACGATGACCTGCCAAAATACATTATTAATCGCGTTACAGACACAGAAAACAAATATCCACGAATTAAAAACGTTGTCCTCTTTGGTGTCGGTTAAAAGTCTATAATTCTAGTTTCAAAATTAAATGAATATTACCTAGTATACATCCTAATCTGCTACATAATTTTGTTATTATATAACGCAAAACTCAAACTCTGTTTCTGAATTTAATAAATATCTAATAAGTTGTATAACTGTGAATTAAAAACTTTCATATTTACGATATAATTAAAAAGTAACATGTTTTTTACTGGAATGGGTTAATGTTGGTTAGATTTAAACTGAAAAGGTAACAAATTGACTTTTTTATTTTCTGAGTATTATCTAAATTGAACAGAAAAGTAAACTGTATCTTTACGCCTGTATCCCCGAAGAGTTTGACAGAGATGCAAAGAGGACACTCACGAGTAGCCAAACATACTAAGTTTTACAATATGATAGGTTGCAAATCTATAGTCTTAGGACTTCACCAATCCCGAACAAAGTTGTTTTTATTAGAAAAAAAAACTGATTTTTGATTGCCTGACCCAGGAATCGAACCCGAGACCTTGTGAAGCCATATCCATTACCAGGCCACTAGACCAATAAACCATTATCATTAAACAGAGATCCAATTTATATAGGCATCCTTATCTCCTTGAAAGATTTCTTTCAGCAAAACCTGTATCAGATCCACCTCAACAACGCAATGTTGTAGAGCTCAAGTCGATTTTAATTCAAAATAGTCTATGACTAGTAACAGGTTGGTTCAGAACATATTTGGAAGTCTTACCAAATGTCGACGATGGAATATATCAAATATTTTGGTTTAGATCTATGGTAGAAGTATATTTGACATCTGATAATTTTACCGCTTCCGGAAGCAGCCGAAGTAACAATTAGATTTTATTAAAATAGTAGCTGGTGTCCGCGACTTCGTTCACCGGTTGAAGTGACTTCGTGGTTAGTGATTAAAATAAAAGATTTTGCCTTAGTAAAATACTAGCCCGGGCTATAAGCTACGACTATGCAAAATAAGGTAAAAACGCGGTCAGTAGTTTTGCGTGAAAAGTAAACAGACAAAAAGATATGCACAAATTTTAATATGCCTCGTTTTGGATTCTGTAACCTGTATAATTCCGTAGCAATAATTATTTTAGAAAATTGTTTCATGTACAGATTTAGTTTTATTACTGTTTTATAATATGTTATATAGATAGGAAATACAGCTGGAGCAAAACATGAACAAACATACGGAAGCAAACTTATCTGATGTTAGTGTATGTAAGATGAATTAAAATATTTTACACCTTATTACCTTAACCTCAATAATATAAATCATCTTTGTGGTCTTTATTTGGCGGTAACGACTAACGAAAGGGGTGGACCGAAATTCGGTTCACATTTGGTTCAACCGAATTTCGGCAGCTTGAACCGAACTCCGGCATTCGGCATTAGTAATTATCTATGCTCGAGTTAGTCCAGATCCCCGTGTAGAATGACCCTCTGAATATCTCCCTCTGACAGGTCGTAAGAGCCGAGCATAGGTCACATAGGTCGTTATCAAACAGACGAGTGCAGCAACTTGACCGGGTAGGGACAAACTGCCCAAACTAATTTTATCGCTATAAAGAGGGAGTCATGTTCTGGTCTAAAGGTAGCTTTGCTCCCTCCGCAGTGGATCAGGTAGTAATGAAGAACCTTTATTTCCCTTGGTCATCGCATCACGCATTGGAACAACTTCGCTAATAATTTGTGTTTTTCAATTATTGTTAGAATGATCCAATGAAAGAAAATCGTACGTTTAGCGGTACATTAGAAATTTGGAGAAAACTTAACCAAAATATTAATATTTAACTACTAATTAATGTCAGAAAGAAAAAAAGAAAAAATATTTATTTGCGGAATATGAGTGTTACAAAGATGTTACAAAATTATTTAGTCGTTTCTACATATTCTACCAACTTGTGGTGTGCAAATATTTTAATAGTTATTAATTAAATTGGTTATTTTAATTAGTTACTTACTATTTAAACACTGTTTATAGTATTGATTACATGATTATTTATTAATACAAATTTTTTTTTAGAATATATATTAATTTATCCCTATCTACCGTGAACTACCACCGTTTCCAAACCTAGCCAGACAGGAGAGGAAACGGCGAAACAAACTCCTGCGCACCCAACATTCTGCGATTAAATTAATCATATTAGAAATACTTTATTATTTATTTTGATGTGTAAGAAAATCTTTGACACTATAATAATTCTTCTCTAAAAGTAAGTTGAATACCTTTTTTCGAAATCTGTTTAATGGAAGTGATTTAAGATTATCAGGAATTTGGTTGTATATACGAATGGACATGCAATACACATAATTTTTGTAAATGTTGAGTTTTTGGTTAGGCACATGACGTAGTTTCTTACTATTTCTAAAATGTGACAAACCTAGGACTTCAGCATTTGTGTGTAACAAATGATGATGTTTTTTTACAAATACACATATAGTCAATTGATTGATATCACTGTCAGTAGCACAGGACAACGTTTGTCAGTTCAGCTAGTATTATATATTATTCTCTTTATTTCTACATTTAAAACATTATACAAATACTTTGAAGCTTGCTTATTTTTGATGTTTTTAAATAGTAATAAAATTATCCTTAACGTATTTTTATTTTTGCACTTGCCCTGTGCTTGGGATAAATTTTCTATAAATTTTAAAGAAAGAAAAAATTTCGCGCCAGACAGGATTTGAACCTGTAACCTTTCGTCTCAAGCCGACGAATGCTCTAACCAATTGAGCTACTGAGGATTAAAGTCCCGTGGCGAAATATTTAATTCCTTTCTAAATTTTTTCTTTCTTTAAAATTTATAGAAAATTATCCTTACCTACTGATTTGAACTAGGTAGGTAATTATTAGTAATTACAGTTCACTTCGTATCTCGTATTTTTTATTATTCTTTGTATCTAGCATTTTTAAATCGTATCTAAAAATCTGAATTTTTATAATTTGTTTTAAAAGCTGGAACAAGCTAAACTTTTGCAGTGTATAGTTATACCGTCTGTACTCGTCACTACTCTGGTCCGTTTTTGTGAATAATGTTCCTGGTAAACTAACAATAGGCTTAACATCCTAGCTCTTAATTGGAAACGTCTCTTTTCCACTATTATTTTTAATAGGCGACGTCTATTTCTTACCATCAGGAAATCCTTATGCTTGTTTGCCTAGTAAAAAACTACAACAAAACAAGATTCTTGTATAATATTATAACGTCGATAGATTATAAATGAATCAAGTTTTCGGATTGAAATAACTTTAAAAGACCAAACGCCGATACAAAAGCAGGTAGATGTGCAAACATGCGATAAGAGCCCTTCCCCTAACCCAATTGTGAAATGCTATGGAATTGTAATTATAAACTGCATAATGAATACCACCTGTTACACGGTTGTGATGCCAGAGATAGTAATCAATTCAATTGTTTTTTTTTAATATAACGGCAAGCAACTAAGCTTTTTCTCCATAAGTCTCTAAATAAAGATTTAATGAAAAATGTTTAAAAGAAATGGGGTCTAGTTAAGATATTAGAGACACTTAAATACTTCAGTAATTTAGACCAACAGATTGCGTCGCCTATGAAATCTAGGTTAGATAGTAGAGATCTCTACAGCATTGAACTTAAATACTTAAGTAATTTAGACCAACATATTATTTCGCTTATGAAGTCTAGGTTAGATATTAGAGTTCTCTAGAGAGTTACACTTAAATACTTCAGTAATTTAGACCAATAGATTATTTTAGTAATGAACTCTAGGTTAGATAGTAGAGCTCTCTAGAGAGTTACACTTAAATACTTCGGTAATTTAGACCAATAGATTATTTCGGTAATGAAGCCTAGGTTAGATAGTAGAGCTTTCTAGAGAATTATTCAAACACTAGTAAAACACTCTAGAAGTAATTTAGATTACTAAGTATATAATTCCACTAGTGGAGTCTAGATTGGATGGTCTAGTATAGGTGGTAGAGTTCTCTAGAGAACTTACTCGAGTATAGTGTAGTTAATATGTCCTTAAAGTAATTTTTTAATCACTTTCTGCAAAAACATAAATTATCCTAACTTATAAATAAGGTCTATCGAACCGTCTCGTATACGTCTCATAAAATCTGCTCTTTAATTTATTTAAGGTAATTAATATTTTATTTAGTTAACGTTGAGCTTTCAGTTTGTATCAAAAGTAACAAATAACTAATTAAAAAAAATAACTTAATCAAAGTAAAAGTAAAGTATCTTCAATCCCATATCCCCAGAAAGGTAGGCAGTGGCATAACCAAGGCACCCACGACTAGCCGAAGACACTACTCACAATATGATAGGTGGCAAGTCTAATGCCAACCGGGTACATATCCAATCCCGGGCAACGTTATTTTTTAATAGAAAATTGAAAATATACATTTTCCATTTTTTTTTGTTGCCCGGCACGGGAAGCGAACCCGGGACCTCAAGACGTTAAGTCCGACGCCGGACCGCTAGACCACAGAGGCAAAAATAATTTTCTAAATACACGGCTCTTCTGAAAAAACTCAAATTTCTTCATAAAACCTTATGCGTAGGAAGTATCTACATATATAGATAAATACCAACAAAGTAAAATAACAACTAATCAGATAAAAATCGTGACCTTCGTCGTGCAACTCAATAAGGATTTTAGCGTTCTACTAATTCCTACCGATTAACATTAATTTACAAACAAACTTAAATACAAATAACCATTATATATTTAAGACTAGGTGTGCCGGTGAACTTCGTTTCACCCATTCAATTTGTATGTTTATTAACTTACATTCATATTTACATTTTATTGTATGAGTAAGGATAACTCAAAATCACTAAGCGGATCCTAATAGAACTACCATTGAATCATGGTCCATCTTTCGAAAAAAGAACATCAAAATTAATTTGTTATAAGCCGAGAATTCGCATAAAAACATAGTTACAGAATAAAACCAAAAACAATTCAACGAATTAATAACCACCTTTTTCAAGTTGGTTAAATAGCTATCTATACCTTTAATCTTGTTTCAATCAACATACAAATATCTTTTCTGGAATTACCGACGGATTTCCGTTAGTACGAAACAAATATTTGCACATTTTACGTAAGTAGAGTCGATTCAGCTTTCTAACTATTACCGTTTATGGGCTACCGATTTATATAAGAAACTCTACCTTTGCAGCGTATTTAAATTCAAAACATGCGTCAGTTTCCTGTTAAAAGTATATACCTACTTAAATAACTAGATGTTAAAACTTAAGTTTTAAGCACACTATCATAGTGCTTTAATATAATAATAGGCTTTATGTATTATTTTTTAAGTTATAAGTAATTGTTTACTCGAATATTTTTAAACATGTACCTTTATATATTAGTAAAACGGAATAGTTTATCTGTAAAGGTTTTTCAAGAGATTTTTTATTTAGGTACGCAGTACTAAACAAAAAACTATTCCAACGTTTGCCTTTCCTTTATTTAGCAGTCAGTTATTTTTGCTGCCATTAAGGTAGTGTCATATTCCGGTCCAGAGAAGAGGGTGGCCGGTAGACTTGCAAAATATGCCCAACAACCCGATAAACGCACTTATAACATCTAATTGTAAAACAGTTCTCTTACCCATCAGGGCAGCGTGCTTGTTCGCTGTGTTTTCCATAAAAACAGATGGCTCAACCGATTTTAATGCAAATTTATTTGCAATGTACAGGGAATTCATTTCCCATGGGATGTTAAAACTTATTTATCAAAATTTTAAGTACAGTTAATAATCAGGCGTTGAAACGCGGGGACATATCGCATGGTGGTACCTAACTGTATAATCCACTGGTACAGCTAGTCACAGCTAGCTGTACCAGTGGATTATACAGTTAGGTTAGTCACAGCTCGGTGATAGAGGTCTGTGCAGCAGCTCGTCTGGATAAGTACAACAAGTTTACCTATTCTTGCCGCCATAAAGTCAGTGCTCGCTCTTGTTGTGTCCCGCATTGGAAAGTAGGGTAGACGGCAGACTTGTATACGTTAACTAAGACCCAGCCATTGGATTAAAATCCTTACTCTACATAAGTTTATGTAGAGTAAGAATATAACATTATACATTCTAAATAAAATGTGGAATCCATCACTAAAACCACACTGATGAACGATAACGAAAAGCGCTGGTAAACCATAAACTATTAACAAAGTATAACCTGTTTCAATATCCGGTATTGTATTATTTTGTTTCTGACATAAAATGTTGTTTTTTCTCTTTCAGGGTTTAAGATCTAAATAAAATAACCTTCAGAAGGTGGTGATAAACTAAATACACACATACCTGGCTGCTAATTGCAGTTGAACAAATAAAAGAAGATACAGAAAGCGTCACTGGCAATGTAGAGCCTCCAACTCAAGGACTGCACACCACAAGAAAAACTTGTCACTATTTCGAAATAAGCCACTTTAGCACAGTTTGAAATTAAAACAATAAAGCACCAAAACACTTGTTTTTTATATCTGTTTACTTTAGTATTTAATTATAGATATGTAACAAGAAATGGAAATATAGAAACTGGTTTATTTTCGTGTTTCATAAAACAATAACTAACAATACACCTGTGTAATACGCTGGTAACGCGCTGACTGAATAAGTTGATAGACAAAGATAGCGCCATACCGTGGGAAAGAGATGCCCTAACGTGGAAGGGAGGACTACCGCTAAACTTCAAGAACGCACACTGTTATAATATCATCATGATTATGGAAAAAATTAGCTTGTCTTTCATAGATATTATAATTGATACAACAAATATTTAAACAAGTACAGCAGTTTTGAGATTTTAAAAAAAAAACGAGTTATAAATTTATATCCGTGTAATTTTTCAACCATTTTTACTAAAATAAAGTTATCATTCGTATTAAATTCTGCTCTTTTAAACATAGTTAAATAACAAAATACACAAAATTTTAATAGAGTGTACCTTTATATAAGTGTACCCTTTGTATTATAATTAAATTATCACATAATTTCAGTTAACAATGAACATTTTTTCAATTGATATCTATAGATGTCGAAACCCTTTAACATTTAAAGTTAAATTAGTCGAAAAATATGAATGGGTGTTCAAAAAACAATTATTTATGCTGTTTTAAAGTAAATATTATTATAACAACGGAATGTGGAAATTCTCGATTTTATCCACGCTAAAACCGGTCGCCCCACAGTGCAACAGCCGTACCTCCTGTTACCTGGTACCGACGATCACGAAGCCCCGTATGTTTCATAGTTTACGAGCCTACAGTTTGACATTTGTGGTTAGATCGCAAAATTGGTAAATCAACAAGTAGGTATGTTGTCTGAGATGAAGGGTTATTTTCTTTATTTTTAAGAGATTAGGAATGTTTCTATCTCGCACTACAATTTGTAATAAAATTTGCTATTGCTGCTAAAATTAGATTGTATTTTTTTCTAGTTTATAATGTTACTATTAGTATTGAAAAATATAAGCCCGCTGAGCTTTTTTCACTAGATCTTTACAGAGTGTAGCCGCGATTCCGATCCGGTGGTAGTTTATAAAAATATTGACGCGCACAAGTAGGTACCACTTGTAAGGTCCACGTGAATAAAGCTGTTTTTGATTTTGATTCTATATTTTACTAAGAATGACCTATGCTATTCTCTACAATGGTCTCTACCAAATATGTGTTTTATTTGTTATACTTACCATTTCATGTGAAATTGTATTTTTTTTACACTTTGGACGCAAATATTTCTACGAACCTACACTTTACCTTAAGTTTTTTATTTGTTAAAGTAATATATACGAGAATTTTGGCAAAGATAACATGGGGTGTTAAATAAATCTTAGAAAAAAGCGACTTTATTAAATCAATAGTGACAAAGCGCTGTGCAACAACTTACTTACCACCGTATCATTTATTTCTGCCACCATAATGTTAGGGCTTCACATTGTCGTGATCCGATCTTGAGGGTAAGGTAGCCGGTAGACTTGCACACCAGGCCAAACACTCCGGCCAGAGGACAGCGATGTACCTAGTACATCTACGGTATCAATAGGCAATTTCTTACCATCAGGAGATCCCCGTGCGTGATCAGCGTTTTTATATCACAAAGAAATATTTGCGAAAATCTCATGTTAAACTAGCGGCCCGCACCGGCTTCGGACAGTGTGAAATATACACATAAACACTAAGTGCCATTTTTTGACTAACTAATGAGTTGCTTATCTCGTGTTTTTTAAAATTTTACCGGATTTTTTTGTAAATCCTGAAAAAGATGTCCAGAATGGATCGTTTATGTAAAGTTACAAACTCCAGTGATGCAGGAGCAAGTCTGCGGTATTAGAGTAACATTATTTACTAAAACTTAACATTTCAATAACCACCGAAAAAGTTACATTTGATGTAGCAAAAAAAAATTCTAAATTACGTCAGATTTCAAACAAAATCATAAGCATCCACCCGCTCAAGTTATAATGCCACAGACAGATTACGTTTTGTTGGTGGATTTCCAAAATTGTTAATTTTATGATTGTATTATTATTTAAACGCAAACATTTAAACGAAGAAAAGGCAAAAACACTTAAGTAAACAACATTATTATCAGGACAAGGTTCATATAAAAAAATAACATTTATATTTTAGACAGGACAACAGACGTTGTCACCAACGTTGTTGGCAGCCAAATAAATATTTAAATATGAATGCAATGTAAAAATTATATTAGTATCCTCTTTAAGTGTCAATTCATTCATTTATTGCTTAGAAGAAAGCCATAAATTCGGTAGTTTGTTGTTTGAGCTGACAA
>NJDC01001645.1:0-12719 GCA_002245475.1 Calephelis virginiensis | reverse complement strand
GTTTTAAAGGACAGAGAAAGTGACTTTATTTTATACTATGTAGTGATGTAAAATGTATTTGATGTGTGTTGTGTGTTGTCACACAATAATTAAGCGCAGTAGAACCGCTAAACCCAACTACAAAAATTTCACCAGGGACAATGTGCCGATTTGATAATTCTGTTTTCGAAAGATAGCAAATGTTTGCCATATGGTCCCATATAATATAGTTTCATCAATGATAAGGTCAACACAAACGAAATATTTATGCATTGTTATTTATTCGCAAAAGTCATTTGTTGGATGAGGATAACGATAACATTGGAATACCTCAAATCATGTTATTAAAAAAAAATCATGTCTTTCAAAAAACGGAACATCAAAATCAAACTTACAAAAAAAACAAAAACAAAATATGAATTACCTAACTCCTTATTTGAAGTCATTTAGTAAATAACACTAAGTGCCATGTTTTGATTGACTAATGAGTTGCCTATCTCGTGGTTTTTAAAATTTTACCGGACTTTTTTGTAAATCCCGAAAAAGTTGTCCAGAATGGATCGTTTATGTAAAGTTACAAACTCCAGTGATGCAGGAGCAAGTCTGCGGTATTAGAGTAACATTATTTACTAAAACTAAATATTTCAATAACCACCGAAAAAGTTACATTTGATGTTATATATATTGTTATTGTAATATGTTATTGAGGTTATTGACAAGAAAAAAACGAGGGCGCTACAAAAAACTGATTTTAAAGTGGGCGTTACATGAAATAAGTTTGGGAACCTCTGCTCTAGAGGCTAGAGTTGTCTCTTACCATTAGTATTTAAAAATACGAGCTAATATATCTAGATTACAAAATCAGTAAGCGATTATGTGTGTTAAAAGTGTTGCTACTTGATTATTTAGTTGAGAAAACTAAACTGATTTCATATAAATAGCCCCAGGCCTGCTAGATACTTTCACGTGTCTACGAGTATATAGATTGATCATTAATCTTAACAGTTATATTATAACATTTTTAATTATTTATACGGGATACTCACGATCTCTTTTTATTTTATTTGTCGATATTTCGGCCTAGTTAAAAAGAGATCGTGAGTATCCCGTATAAATAATTAAAAATGTTATTAATTCGCGACGATTTAAGTTTAAAATCTTAAGTTATATTATAATCTATAGTAAATGTAAGCAAATAAAAAATAACAGGTTTCGATATAGGTAGCTACTTACATAAACGATTGGATAAATGCTACTTATGTGAATATTTCACAGTTTCAATATAAGAATAACTTTTAGACGTATAGATATAAGATAATCACCAGTTAAATAAATATAACTTAATATTTTTATGATAATGGAAGGCAAACAAGCAAACGGATTTCCTGATGGTAAGAAATTTACGCTGCCTAGAGACACCAAAGGTGGTAATGGTGCGTTGCCCACCTGAGACCAGGATGTTAGGCCTCGAGCAAAAGTAAGTTTACCGGCTACCTTACCCTCCAAACCGGAACACGTCATGACGCTATGGCGGCAGGAATAGGTAAGGCGATATAATTCCGAGTGAGCGCGTCGTCACATCCCTACATAAACAGTATCTTAATTTTAAAGTTTCCTCACCCCTGAAGAGGTAAGCAGACGTACAAATAGAGTACCCATGACTAGTCGAAGACACTAAATCTCACAATGTGATAGGTGGCAAGCCTATCGTTGTTTTTAGTAGAAACTTAAATAGACACGTTTCCTTTTTGTTGCCCGAACCGGTAAGCGAACCCTTGACCCCAGGAAGTGAAGTCCAGCAACGGACCGCTAGATCACGGAGAGTAATCCTAATATTAAAATACATACATTTTCATTGTAAAACTTGTTGTCAAGTAGAGCAAATACAGATACGTATTTTGATATCATCATTCCCACAGATAGCCAACCTTTATCAAAGCAACATGTCTGATATATCAGATCTTGCAATACAATCTTCCTTATCAATTAACTCATAAATAGTGACTGTTGCAAATGTTCAAGGCTACATAATCTCAAAACCCAGTTTAAATATTCTTAGGTAATGAACTCGGTTCAGTTGCTGAGTAGCATTCTTCCACCAGGTAGAGAGGCAGGTAGTCTAAAACGGGTTTGCAACATGCAAGATACTAAACTATTAGTTCAAATAAAATCGCAGGCGTTGTTTGTAGCGCGATAGAAGGAGGAGCCAAATTTTAATAACTACAAAAGGTAGTCAAGCCAAGTGCCATACGAGGTAGGCAATAATCCAGTCTGATCCACTGACTTACCCATTTCTGCCGTCATAATGACATGTTCCAGTGACCAGTCCAGGAAGTAGGACAGCCGGTTTACTTGCACAATAAGCCTAACATCCTGACTACAGGACAGCGACGCTATAACATCTTTGATCTCTATTGAACGTGGTAGTATTTTACCAAAGAGTATATAAATACTACGTAATAAGAGGCGGGACTTCCATAGATACATAGCAAACCCGAATTTGTATAAAGTTTACTTGAAAAATTATAACCCGTATAATTTAAAAGTAAGTCTAAAGGCATTCAGATATAAGGCAACTAGTGTCATATAATTTGGGCGAATAAAAAACATAGCAAACTTATTTTTTTTATATGAAAGTTGCGCTAAGCTGGTATTTTACCATCAGGAGAGCCGTGTACTTTATCTATAGATATCTAAATATAAATGAATCCCATTTCACGTGGTCATCGTATCACGCCTAACCGGGTGGACCAATTTGGTTAAATCTTTTTTGTAATGTTGGTTATTGTCAGGCGATGGTTCATATGAAGAAAAAAACCAGCAAAAGTTAAGGGAAGCCAGGAAAAACAACACTTTAATTTGTCCTATACAAACTTTTTAATGTTAAGTATCGCTTAACATTAACACCTACCTACCTACACCTACTAAAAGTACTACAGCAAAGTTCGCGGGGTTGGCTAGTTATATTATAAAAAGGCAAAGGTTTACTTGCTAGGATATAGATATGACAAATTTGTTTTCGAATGTTGGTCCAGGGATTAGCGTCCATGCTTACCCCACCGAACAGCCGCAAGGCTCGGGTTCGATTCCCACGTATTTGTATGATGAGCATGGATATCTGTATTTCTATTATTGACTTATACTCACAACTCAAGAATATTGTATGCTTACTTTGGTTAAAATTTTCCAGATATTTATTTATTTATTTTAATGGAAATCGTAGAACATACAAATGTTTTATTTAATGAAGAAAGAAAGTACTTAAACAATCTGAACTTTTATCAAACAAGTAAAAGTGAAGTGCACATATTTTAATATTGTTAAAGAAACGCATTTTTAACACTGCTTTAATTCGTTAAGAATTTACACGATAACAAAATAATGTAATTAGCAGTACACAGTTTTCTAATGGTTTAAATAATTCGGTGGATATTTTTGAAAACGGAATGTTTTTACTAATATTTCACTTTTATCTACTCTCTATCCACTTGAGCATTTCATTTTTACCTGCCCTATATCGACTTGTGGACGGTGGGACTGATGATTTTAGCATTTATGGCACTTTAAGTTAAAATGTTAGAGCATTTAATGCGTAGTTGGTTGGCACAATAATGTACGTCAGTTATGTGTACAGTCAGCAGAATAAAAAGGATATGAATACGTAAACTGTTTTATTTTACTCTTAGAGTAATTTAAAGAAAGAGAAGATATGTATGTATGTAGAATATTTTATTGTTTATGTCTGTGAACGAGTTTATAAGTTTTAATTCTTAAGTCTAAGGGCTGATTTCACCGATCATATTAACCGAGTTTAGTAAAAAAAAGTATCTCCACGCCCGTATCCCGGAATAGGTAGGCAGAGGTACAACCAAGGCACCCTCGACTAGCCGAAGACACTAAGTCCCACAATGTGAAAGGTGGCAAGCCTATCGCCAACCGGGCACATTTCCAATCCCGACCAACATTTTTTTTTAATTAGGAAATTGGAAAAATACAATTTTTCTTTTTGTTGGCCGATCCGGGATTCGAACCCGGGACCTCATACAGTCAAGTCCAACACCCGGACCGCTAGACCACAGAGGCGACAGAGTTTAATAAAACTAAGTTAAGCGCAAACGAGTTCAATTATCGGCTGTGATCCCGCTCATAACCTATTGCAAGTAGGTAATCCTTTAAAGTTGAGAATATTCTTATTCCAATCCCTTGATAATCTACTTACCACTTCAAATAGTTTAACAATAAAATATTTACAATAACCAAAATTTCTTTCTTTTCTTTCTTTAGGTACTGGCCTTCACGTTAGTATTTTGACATTAGTCAAGTAGAAATTTGCATCAAATAGAAATTTGCAGCAAATCAATTATAATTAGTCATCAGTCATAAGTCGTCAGTAAGTCATGTCTGGGTCTTGAGTAAAATGGTGGCTTTGTTAATCAAGCTCGTCTATTGAGATTTGGCGGCAGCGAGGAAATACACGATACACTAATTTCTTCATGATTACTTCATTTGTGCACTTTCACTGAAAAACATTAATCTAATTTCCACCTAA
Source organism: Calephelis virginiensis (assembly GCA_002245475.1). Taxonomy (NCBI): domain Eukaryota; kingdom Metazoa; phylum Arthropoda; class Insecta; order Lepidoptera; family Riodinidae; genus Calephelis; species Calephelis virginiensis. The sequence continues at coordinate 8,191 of NJDC01001645.1, read as the reverse complement.
ATTAACTAATTTCACTCAATATAAACACGAAATTCAATAACTATGAAAAAATTACGACCATCTTCATTCACGATGGCGCCAAAACTCCAACCAAAATTTATTTTACAACATAATTGACATAAATTGACAGTCTTATGACAATTGACTAAACGATGTTTTACGTTGATAGCGTTTAAATTTGGCGAAAACCAGCCTTAATTGTTAAGGAAATAATAAGTACACGTGTACCCTCGAATCACTTCAGATCGAAAGTCGAAACTAACCTTCTAAAATAACCAGCATATTTAAGGAATGCCTTACGTAACGTCAGTCCTATTATTCATTACACCCAATCTTAATATCATTTTATACAAAATATAATCATTATATCAGTAACAGGGTTTTTGTGTTACAGGTCCAAGAAGCTTTTGCCATCAGACGCCTGCATTTTGTAATAAAAACGTCTAAAATGTTTTGTTTTTGGGATCTGTCTGTGAGAAGGCAAGCAGAGTAGTAACACTAACGTTGATGGTAATGAAACACTAGAAGTACCTATAAAACTTGTTAAACACGTTGCTGTAGCAATTGTTTTAAAATTTAATAAACCTGGATAATTCTAGCATGTTCATCTCCGATGTACTTTCAAAGGAGACACTGGATGTCGTAACTAATTATTAACTGTAAAACAATAATCTTTTTATGATGTGAAAGGCAAACAAGCAGGCGGATTTCCTGATGGTCAGAAATCAACGCCGCCTAGAGACTTCAAAGGGGTAATGGTGCGTGGCAATCCGAGGACGGGATGTTCGATCCCGAGCAAAAGCACGTCACTCAACAACGGCAGACATCGAAGCTAAGGCAGCAGGAATAGGTAAGATGGTGGTAACAATCCGAGGGAGTCGTTGCGAAACTCTACCTCCTAATCAAATGTCGCATCATACGCTAGTATAGTCGCTGCTCCGTCAGCAATGAAACTCACCAAACGAGCCGCGCTACACTCGATTGTAATAACCTCCACCAATGAGATAGAAACAGGGGAGAAGGTTCTAGAAAGATTAAAGATGACAGCGAAAGCGAAGGAAAAAAAGTACTTTCAAGCCCATACTCCCGAAAAGATAGGCAGAGGCACAACCCTCGACTAACCGTAGACACTAAGTCCCACAACGTGATAGGTGGAGCCTATCGCAAACCGGGCACATATCCAATCCTGGGCGACGTTAGTTTGAGTGGAAATTGGAAATAAGTATATTTTTCTAATTATTTTTGTTGGCCGACCCGGGTATCGAACCCAAGTCCGATGTCGGAGAGACCACGGAGGCGATCTGAAAAACAAAAGCGAAGGAGAAGGGGATAAAGGTGGACAATATCAGGAAGGCAAGGGATAGAAAGATCATATTGGGGTACAGAACGGGGTAAGACAGACAGAAGGTTCAGAAAAGGTTGCAAGAAGCACAAGACCAGCTAAAGGTGGAAGACTTCAGCAGTAAAAACCACTTACCGTGCTCAAGAATGTTCTTGAGTGCAACAAAGACGAGGACATATTGCTGGCGTTGCGAAGCCAAACCAGGGTTTATTCACCAATATAGAAGAGAAAAACTAAGATGTATATATTATCTTTAGAAAACAGACGAAAAACCAAACTATATGCTACATCGCGTTAAGATTTTCCCCTCTCCTATGGAAGCGGATGACGTAGCTGGTCGCCTCTGCCTCCCTCTTCAGGGATATGCGCGTTAAGATACTTTAATTTATTTATTAGTGTAATCATGATTATGATCATATAAAGAATTATGTAACATAGCAAAATAAAGTATTATGATAAAAACATACAGAAGGAGGGGAAAGAAAAAAGAAAGCAAAGCAAAATTAAAAAAAAACAATAAAGAAAATAAACAGATAGATATTCAATTAGGTAGGTGGGTATCTCCCCCACAAAAAAGAAGAACGATTGCATTCAAGAAAGATACAGTATGAAAAATAATAATAATAACAATAATAAATGACATGCAAGCAGGATAAACGAGAGAACAACATACTATGAAAGTGTCCTTATCATTATAAAGGCATTGCTTAATGGCAGTGGAACTAGAAAGTCTTCAAAATAGGCAGCCAAATTTAAAAAATCAGATGTCACTGTGTTAGCAAGCAAGTTCATCTAGTGAGATGTCACGGTGTTAGTGACGGCAAGCCTATGCTCACCTTTTACGAGCTGCGTAACAGAAAGGCAGTTGGACTATTCTGTAAAGGAGCCCGGACCAACACGGAAAAAAAATTTCTTCAACAATCTCAAAAACGTGATACACCAGAAGCAAAACTTTTTCTTATTCTAAAACAAATTTACTATACCTACAAATACAAGCAAACTATACGCTAGTATGTATTCGGTTCTGGAATGGTAAGATATGAACGGATTTCAAAATTGTTAAATGTTTTGCCTTAATTGAACCTTCTTACCATAACTGTGTGGTTTGTTTGAAAAAAAAAGGTGTGTTTGCGATTCACACACGATAGAAGTGAAACTTCAGTAAATCGACAAAAGAATGAGATGAATATATATTTGTTTCTCTTACCTGGAAAAGAATGAGATGAATATATATTTGTGTCTCTTACACTCGTTTTTCCGTTGCACCCGTTTTGAAATCACAATGATTCTAAAGAAGTTTCACTTCAAAAACATATGGAGAAGATAGCTATAACACTCATTGATAGCAAATTATAATTTACTTTTTGAACTGTACAAAATTTTTAAATTATTATGTCAAACCCAAACATTGGCCCGTGTGAGTATATTTGTACAATAACAATAACAACACAGTGACACAATGTCAGTACGGATTCCCTGAGTAAAATAGATCTCTGCCGTTCTACCTGGCTTCTCGAAGAGGCAATTCAACGCTAACATTGGCGGTAGAGACAGATGGAGATCCAGCGCCTTACCTATCCTTGTCGTAAAAATCAGACCGACATGTTACGGTGCGGAGGGTAGAGTTGACTTGAAGGGAGAGCTTGAAGCAACGCATCTATAATATCAATGGTGTCTACAATCGATGCTTTTTTGCCATTAAGAGAGCCGTGTAATTGCTCGCTTATCACATAAAAATGTGTGTAGTAGAAATAAAGTGGTAAAAATTTAATTTCAATTGCAAAACACATAATGGATTATAATCCAAAACATCGTACAGAAGAAGGAACACCTTAAATTTACGAATAGTCCAACATAAACAGAGAAGAAAAAAATAATTCGTAATATTAATATAATAAATATGTGCACTGAAAAATAATCGTTTAAAAAGAAGGACATTTTTGTAAAGAGCTGTACAGATATTTAAATTATTCTATTGAAGTCAATTGTTGGTCGGTGAGGGTATCGTACTAACCTTGGTAGAACAGCACAAGTTTTTTATGTTCTAATAATAGATAACATTATAATAATAATATAATAAATACCTATATGTGCGCTGAAAAATAATAGTTTAAAGAGAAGAACATTTTTGTGAAGAACTGTACATATATTTAAATTATTCTATTGAAGTCATTTGTTGGTCGGTGAAGTTGTCGCAGTAACATTGGTGTAAAAGCACGAGTTGTTGTGTTCTGTTATTAGATAATATAATAAATATGTGTACAGAAAAATCAAAGTTTGAAGAGCAGGAAGTTTTTGTGAAGAACTGTACACATATTTAAATTATTCTATTGAAGTCAATTGTTGGCCGGTGAGGGTATCGTAGTAACATTGGTGTAACAGCACGAGTTTGTTGTGTTCTGATAACAGATAACGTTGGCTTCGAGTTGTGATGTAATCTCGCGAATATAAAACTGATAACTTAGTGTTAATGATAAGAAAGCTTATATTACAAGGTAAGTTAAAAATTAACGTTTTAATAGTATAAAACTATTAGCATATACATAATAAGCATCAACATTAGCCAAATTGATGGGAAATAAGGACATATATAATAGGAGATGAAAGTATACTAAACTAGAAGACCTTTTGGTCTAAAGTTTAAAGGAAACAGCTTTGCATAATAAAAAATCAACTACACCGACTGATAAAATACATACCAACTTAAGGTCTACTTGCATGTTTATTTATTCATTTATCTTTATTGTACACCAAACAAAATTAGTTTGTACCAAAGACGAACTTTAGTGCCTATTGGCATTTTTCACCAATCAATCTTTGGGTCAACAGAGAGTGAAGTTTTTGGTAGGTACCACACAAATAATAATAATAATCTGTACAACTACTTTATAACATGAAAGCAATGACAAAAATCGTGCAATATTCGTGTTATAATTGCATATTCGTAAAGTGACAAGCAATTATTGATTACGTATGTTAATTTTATTTGACACATAGCAATCGAAAAATTGCATTCACCAACATAAGTAAGTTGCTGAATGCTATTGTTGAAATTACAATTAGGTATTACTTGGTTCTTATTAAACATATAATGTTTTTTATTCAAGAAAAATCGTTAACGAAACCTCTTCCAGAAAATTGCAAATAATGGCCATGTTTTCACGCATGGCGAAGGTATGGCGATCGTCGCTACAAAGAAGACCTGTAATTACGAATACTGTAGTGTATGCCACCTTCTACACGGCTGCTGAACTGTCACAACAGACCTTCAATAAAATATATTCGGTAATCAACTTTTTTTAATATTTACGGTCTTTAAAAGCAAAATATACACCATGTAGCCAAAGACCTGATGTCATTGCCAAACATTGCTCATTCTCTCTAATTTGCTGGCCCTTCCTTCGTTTAGATTTTGTTAATAGACATCACAAGGCTCTCTGAAAGAGAGACCAGTAGGTAAATCGGAGAGACAGCAATATTTTGAAATAACATCAGTAGAGTTACTATTGAATCTCGATTAAAGTAATATTAGAAATTGGTGTCGGATATGTCATTTTAGGTACTTTAAAACAGAATACTAGCGAAGTTTTTAACTTTTGTTAATATTAAACGATAAATTATTTAATCGGATTAATTGAATTTTGCTGGAACTAAATGTTAATAAGCTATTACTGTGTTCAAGAGTAGGTATCTAAAATAACATACCCGATTCCAATTTCCAATTTGCATGATATCGATATTCAACAGTAGCCCTGCAGGTAGTTGGTAGGAGTGCAAAACCTCCAGTAGTACTTACTACAGCTTAATACATTTTAAATTCAAAGACATGTACGCATTCAAATACATAATACTATTTAGTTTTAGTGGTAACCCGCAAAGTGAAACAAGAACTGACTACTAAAAGACGTTATACGTGTTTTATGATCACCATGTAGGTTTTACGTACGTTTCAAACGATTAATTAGAACTTCACATATCAATATTTAAACAAAGTGAGCACAGGCTAATAAGAGAAAACTATACGCTTAATAGAGTTTTGGCAGACTTGAAAAACAATGGACGCGATAATGTTTTTACTGTACGCTAAAAGACGTTGGTTAGAATATTTTGTTTTCAAACTAGGATGATACGAAAAAATTGTGGGTCTTGATTAGCGAAATTTAGATTAACTGTACTATGCCTTCGTTGAAAAAAATCGTGATCTTGAGTCTTCTTCTTTCTTTAGGTTTTGGCCTTCACGTTAGTATTTAGCCATTAGTCAAGTAGTAATTTGCATCAAATTTTATATCAATTTTAATTAATTTTAATTAGTCATCAGTCATAAGTCGTCAGTAAGTCATGTCAGGCTCTTGGGTAAAACGGTGGCCTTTTTACACAAGCTCATGTAATGAGTTTTGGCGGCAACGAGGAAATATATGATACGCTAATTTCTTCACGATTATTTCATTTGTGCACTCTAACTGAACAAAATGCCACCAAAATTGACTAATTTCACTCAATAATAACACGAAATTCAATAATTACGAAAAAACTCCGACCATCTTTTCTCTCGATGGCGCCAAAACCCCCATCTTGAGTCTTTGTTATAAATTCAGATTTTAAAAAAAGAACAAAACTCATTTGAAATTCAGTTCATTTCAGTTTTTTCCCAACGACTGAATTTCGTGAACATAATAGGTAATATTAGGAGTTTTGGCGCCGTCGAGAGAAAAGATGGTCGAAGTTTTTTCATAATTATTGAATTTCGTGTTGATATTGAGTGAAATTAGTCAATTTTGGTGGCATTTTGTTCAATTTCGTTCAGTGAAAGTGCAGAAATGAAATAATCAGGAAAAAATTAGCGTATCGTGTATTTCCTCGTTGCCGCCAAACCTCGTTATATGAGCTTGGGTAATTAGGCCATCGCTTTACCCAAGAGCCTGACATGACTAACTGACGACTTATGAGTTATGACTGATGATTACTTATAATTTGTTAAACTTTGACGTAAAATTTGAAGCAAATTTCTACTTGACTAATGGCAAAATACTAACGTGAAGGCCAATACTTAAAGAAAGAAAGAAGGTAATATTAGATAATATTTATGGCATTTTGTTCAATTTAAAGTGAAGTGAAGAAATTATTGTTTTGTGTGATTTTTAAAACCGCCAAGTCTCACTTAATGATTAATGAACCTTTTATCTTATACAGGATGACAAGCGAATAAGCACACAGCTCTTTTGGTAACAAGAGACAAGTGTCCTGTTGACAACAAAATGTGTGGTTGCCGAGGTTTGCCAATTTACTTCACAGAACTCTACCACCAGTGGTATTTACTACCTATTTAACCTTTGCTCGCCTAATACCGGCTGCTAGGCAGTAAGGCGATAATGATTTCCCTGTGCTTGTCCGTGCTCTTTTGCAGAATAGACCATCTGCCTTCCTGCCAGGCAGTTCGCAAAAGGCTTACCGTCACTTACACTGTGGCTTCTGGTTAGGTAGAGTTTGACAGCGGAGTGGTACCACCACCTTACCTAGTCCTGCTGTCATAACATCAGTGCTTGCCGTTGACGTTTTGCGGTTCGAAGGGAAGGTGACTGGCGAACTTGCTTTTAATAGAGGTCTAATATCCCGGCTACAGGTTGGCAACGCGCCACCTTTGGTGGAAATCAGGAAATCCGCCTGTTTGATTGCTTTCCATAATAAATAAAACTACAGTTAGCCACTTATGTCTCTTATGGTCTCACACACATACATACACATTATATCTTATTCTAGAAGTACTTTATACATAGGTACTAGTCCAACACTGAAACCCGAACCAAAGTCGCCTTACTCGGAAATCGAACGTATGACCTCACGTAGGACTCTGCAACCTAGAAGATTAACTCATCTATTTAAATTGCTATGTAAATCCATAATAGGAAGAAAGTGCCTTCACTTTCCCTAGGCCGCTTTAGAAGACATTTAAGTTTCTTTATTTCTAGTCGCTTAGAGAAAGTATTTCTGTTAAACATTAATTTATCTAAAACAATGCATCTAATAAAAAAACAAAAAGCAACTGGCAGCGGTGGGATTCGAACCCACGCCTCCGAAGAGACTGGTGCCTTAAACCAGCGCCTTAGACCGCTCGGCCACGCTACCATTAACGACAACTGTGTATTTCAGACTTTTAATTCCGGCACGTTCTATAATTATTCGGCCTACAAAAATATTTTTTACGTCACACGAATGCAGTTGTTAATATACATATCTGCTTGCCTAAGCACATGTATAATTACATGTATGTGTAAAACAAAAATATATACAAAAAAAGTATTGTAAGTGTATATGCACGTATGTATTGTTTTTGCGATATTGGAAGGCAAACATGCAGGAAGATTTCCTGATGGTAGGAAATTCGCTCCGCCTAGAGACACCAAATGTGGTAATGGTGCGCTGCCAACCTAAAGGCTGGGACGTTAGACCTCGAGCGAAAGCAAGTTCACCGGCTATCTTACCCTCCGAACCGGAACACGTAAACGGCGAGCACTGACATTATGGCGGCAGAAATAGGTAAGGCGGTGGTAGCAGTCCGGGCGAGTCGCTACGAAACTCTATCACCTGTATCTCTATCATCTATCTCTATCACCTCTATCTATATTTTTATTAGAAAATTCTAAATACACATTTTCTATATTTTATATATTCGAGGACCTCAAAAAGTCGAGACCGGGGCCGAAATGGTACCAATCCAGGCGAGTCGCTGCCAAACTCTACCACCTAGTCAGATGTCACGGTGTTAGTGACCATAAGCCTATGCTCGCCTTTTACGAGCTGCCTGGCAGGAAAGCAGATGGTCTATTCTGCAAAGGAGCTCGGACTAACACG
>NJDC01001644.1:24729-63127 GCA_002245475.1 Calephelis virginiensis | reverse complement strand
GCTAAAACTTTAGAATAAGTGGACCGATTTGGCTAATTTTGATTTTGAATTATTTGTAGAAAACTTGTTTAAAAGACAAAAAAGGAAAAACAACGAGGTAACTAGGAAAACCAGAATTTTATTTTTCCCATAGAAATAGAGTAGGACAACTACTCTTATATGTAAAAACCAATTGCTGTTCGTTAGTCTCGCTAAAACTCGAGAACAGATAACAAAAAGGGAAAAGAAGTGCTAGGAAAATAGCAAAAACAACATTCTAATTTTTCCCATACCAACTGAACGTGTGAACGAAGTTCACCGGGACACCTAGTCTTCTTTTGCTTCTTCTTATATATAAAAATCAATGCTGTTCGTTAGTTTCGCTAAAACTCGAGAACAGATAACAAAAAGGGAAAAGAAGTGCTAGGAAAATAGCAAAAACAACATTCTAATTTTTCCCATACCAACTGAACGTGTGAACGAAGTTCACCGGGACACCTAGTCTTCTTTTGCTTCTTCTTATATATAAAAATCAATGCTGTTCGTTAGTCTCGCTAAAAATCGAGAACGGCTGAACCGATTTGGTTTATTTTAGTTTTGAATTATTTGTTTTGCCATCATAACACAAGTACTTGCTAGCGTAAGTGATATGGTTAAGAGATGATATTTGTAGAGATGGCTTATCCAGCCGAATTGTTTTTAGGGCGCCATAGCACAGAATAATAAGTAGGTACTAATGTAGTCATGGCGTACACGCCTAACTACATCGACCAACCGCGAGGCCCGGGTTTGATTCTCAAAAAATTTTTAAATTTTTAAATTTAAAAATTTTTTGAGAAATAAAAAAAATAAAAAAGTTTTTAAATTTAATTACCTAGTTTTCTAATTATTTACGACATTGTTTTTCGTTAATTATTAAAAACAAGACAGATGTTGTTTATGAAAATGTATTTTAATTATTTATAGACCTCAAAAATTCTCTCAAAGAAGCGCAAAACAACCAAAAATGAATTTTACATAATTTACAGTTGTCTTCAATAATATTTATCTACTTACACATATATCCGTGAGACATAGGGTTCTATGCTTTTAAATATATTTAAGAAATTATCTATTACAAATCGCCCCTGTGGTCTAGCGGTCCGGGTGTTGGACTTGACTGCATGAGGTCCCGGGTTCGAATCCCGAGTCGGCCAACAAAAAGAAAATTAGACTTTTCCAATTTTCTAATAAAAAAAATGTTGGTCGGGATTGGAAATGTGCCCGGTTGGCGTTAGGCTTGCCACCTATCACATTGTGGGACTTAGTGTCTTCGGCTAGTCGTGGGTGCCTTGGTTGTACCTCTGCCTACCTCTTCGGGGATATGGGCGTGAAGATACTTTTTTTTTAAGAAATTAAAAAGTAAAGTTAGAAACTGCTTTTGAAAAAGAAAATCGATGTACCCATTAAATAGTTTTCGCAGTAATTTAACATCGCAGTATATAGTCGTCGATTTAACAAGTCTTCGCAGTAAAATCGTTCGCGGTAAAGTTTTTCGATGTAACTAAACATTACAGTGACAAGATATCGTTGAAAGGTTTTCGGAGAAACAAAATTCAATGTTACGGTTTTCGTACTTAAGTAGGTAACCCGTATCGTTCACTAACACCCATGACACAAGCATATAATTTGCTTATTTTGAGGCTAGATTACATTTGTGTAACTTGTCCAGGGATACTTATTTTTTATTTTTCTGTAATCCGTACCTGTGTCACAGCCACTTTATTCCTGAACTTATAGGACTATACATTTCAATGTGTTGGGATATCCAATCAAATATTACTCGCTGCACTTAATATAAATCCATAAACTATCCTTGTTACTGCGAGACTTTTCGCTGGTTAGTCCGACTCGCACTTGGCCATTTTTTTTAAGGTAAAGAACCAGACTGATTTGCTAATGAAAAAATAACACATTTTGTTTGTAGTTACCAATCACGAGAATAATGTGACTTAAGCCGGGTTCCTATAATCAATGAACCGTAATCCGTTAGTATAACAATTGGTTGTTTATTTAAAAGTAACGATGCGTTGCTCATAGTTACACAAAATGTTTCGAGTCAACAGTCTATAACGAACGAGCATAGTTTGTTTTTTTTACTATTCATACAAAAACCTACCATTATATTATTCCATAGCAGACGGCTTTTTAAAGAAGTTTTTGTAAAGCCCGTTGAAATTGTAAAAACCTCGCGGTTAGCAACAACTTAGCAATTAAAAAAAAGAAGTTTTCTGACTTCTATAAATTGTATCTACCAAAATGTTTATGCAGCTTGAATTCCAAAGCCTCAGTAATAATAAATGGCTACTTAGTAAGAGTTACGTTATGAAACACGTAAGCCGGCTCTCTGGACATTTTGACCCAAGCTTCGACATTGACTAGGATCAGAAGATTTCAACACGCACGTCACGATCTAAACGACCCTTTCGGTAATCGTGACTAGGGCTGCCACCTACTTTGTTTCTAGAATTTATATTATTTTTATGACGCACAAGATATTACACATTGGCCAGTAACGGATTGGGTAGCGGGATTACTCTCATATTTCAAAAACTTTTCACGTATGAGCAATTTCGGAAGGTAACCCTATAAAACCTGGTTCAAGATGCCTTAAATATTTACGACGAAATCGATCAATAAGTATCGTTAAACGAGGGTCCTTGATACCCAATTATTAATGAATTGCCTGCTTGTAAATAATTAAAAGTCGTAACTCATTACTAGCCTGTTATTATCGTTCTTGTTTCAAAAGTGTAGCTTTCAGTCTGTCATTCAGATAAAAGCACTTTACTTTAGACCTTGTAGATTTACAGCACACGCATTGAAATATGAAATATGGTTTGTACGGATCGTGAGATTTGGCACTCGATACTCCCTGCCTACCCCATAAGGAACTTGGCGTGGAGATATGTATGTATAGTAAGGTTTGACTGGAAAAGAATTTGGATAAAACTTCAGCATAAATTAAGCAACAGTGAGCACATTTTGCATCAACTTAATATTTATTAAAATAAATAAATTTAAATAAGTTGCAACCCTAATATTGCCTATGCTGTTTATTTATATAGACAGTATAGGGTAAGACATTTCTTGTTAAATATTAGATAATCTCTATACGGCAAGGGATAAAGGACATAAATCTCAAATAAAGTCCGACTTCTAAATAACGTTTAGAGAATAAAATATTAGTTTATAAAATAAAAGAGGACAAATTTGATTTTGGACTCGTCTTTTGTTGGGTTCTGTAGTGGTCAGCATAGATTTGAGATATATATTTTATTTTTGTATAAAAATCGGTTTACGGTATACGTCTGCTTTCATAACAAGTTTTAGTTGTTCTTTTAGTTTCAAAATTATGTGATTTGCCATCATGAAAAAAATTTAAGTAAATAAATTATTAACTTTCTTTAAAATTTACACTAATATTTTAGCTACCGATTCGAAAATAAAAAAAACTTACATGTGTTTGTAATTATAATGGTACAATTAATTTTAAATGAGCTCATAAAAGTCGTATTGGAATCCATCTCTATGGTTAATATTTTAAATACTTTGTCCCTTTTTTACTTTGCCCAACGAGTATTAAAATATTGACAGCTGTGAAATTTATGAGTGTATTATTTTCTTACCAGCTGTTAAAAGTTAAATATCAGCAGAGTTTTGGCGTCATTGTGAAAGAAGATGGACGTAGTTTTATCGTAGTTATTGTTTTCGTGTAAATAATGAGTGAAATAAGTTAATTTAGGTGTCAGTTACTTCAACTTTGTTCAGTTAAAGTGTACGAGTGAAATATTTATGAAGAAATTAGTGTATCGAGTATTACCTCGCTGCCGCCAAATCCCGCTAAATGAGCTTCAGTAACGAAGCCAGCGCTTTACTCAAGACCCTGACATGACTTTTTATAACGATTTATGACCATGTTAAAAAGAATTTATTAGTACGTATGACGTGGCAGCATGACCTAAAGGTTTTAGCTGGCCCCATAAAGGGGGAAATTAACTTAAAAACAAAAAAAAAACTGCAGTGGGTAAAGGAACTGTCCATAATGGAACTGGTTGACTATGTACTTAACTTCTGGTATGGAAATTCATGGGCGTTTATGGTACCATCAGGTACCGTACAAATATGTTTGTCTCCTCTTACATGAAAAAACTACGAAAAGTATATGGGTATGGCCGGCAAAAATTGTACAAATAACATTCATGACATCGTAACACACGTCTCGCTCATGACAGAATGTTACATACGTCATGACCTTTATAAAGCTTAGTTCATAAAAGAGTAGCTGCTTTGGCCAATAGTGGTGACAATATATTTTTACTAAAGTTAAAATGGAAGGAAAATAAAAATGAGAGATCACATAATGTAAATAGGCGCTTTATTAAAAATAACAAGAAGAAGAGCTTTTAATTGTTTTATTTATAAAATAAACTATTGAAAAATTTATAAAATTGACGGTTTTGACAGCCTCTGCACTGTTTCCTTTTCAATTTTTTATCTTCTTCAGAACATTCTGTGATTTTCTTCCTTTTTTTATTCCTCTCTGCATTTTTGGATTTTATTTCTTCATACTTTGAAGGATTTTGTGTTCGTATCTTTTCACAATATTTTTCTTGCATTTCAGCACTGGTCAAGGCCATCTGAAATATTACATTTGTTTGTACCAACTATTATAATCATGTATTTAGCTACGTGTTATTGTATACCAAAATATAAACATGATTTTATTTATATTTAGCTATAACCAACATATATTGCAAAGTATGTTTATATAACTATCAGTGCACTTACTATAAGTTTATCACTACAATTGCTACTATTCTACATTACTACTACGTTATACTACTACTACCAACTTTATACTACTACTTCTACTACCAACAACTAAACTACTACTAATCACCACACTACGCTTCATTTTGGTAAACAGTTTAACCAACTACTACATCACTACTACCATTACAGTACTACTATAAATACCACCACTACTACTACCTATTGCCAATACTTTAAATCCTACCTGATCGACGTCGTATTCAAAAAAAGGATAATCAATTTGGTCCAGACGTTCCTGACTTAGTGATCAATGGTGTAACTAACACGACTTTTGTTTTTTTAACATCTAGTTACATAGATTTACTCTACTGATCTAGTGAATACCTAGTGTAACCTAAGCCTAACAATCCGTCATGACTGTAACGTTATACATTTCGTTACACATGTAACATTAATGACATATAAAAGAGTTTTGGCGCCATCGAGAGAAAAGATGGTCGAAGTTTTTTCATAATTATTGAAGTTCGTGTTAATATTGAGTAAAATTAGTCAATTTTGGTGGCATTTTGTACAATTTTTTCAGTGAAAGTGCACAAATGAAATAATCATGAAGAAATTAGCGTATCGTATATTTCCTCGTTGCCACCAAATCTCATTACATGAGCTTGTGTAAAAAGGCCACCGCCTTACCCAACCTGACATGACTTACTGACGACTTATGACTGATGACTAATTATAATTGATAAAAAATTTGATGCAATTTTCTACTTGACTAATGGCAAAATACTAACGAGATTGCCAAAACCTAAAGAAAGAAGACAAATAAAAACGTGCGACACAACTTAAAAGTTAAATATCAATTCATGGAAAATCAGTAGGTATGTATTGTAACTTATGCTTACTGTTTTTTATTACAATAAACTTTTTTGAACTCCTTGACTGTAAAATTTAATAGACAGTACTTCCCTTGCAATCAAACACACAAAATTACAATATTTTCGGCGACAGTCTGATTTCCGAAACAAATCACAACTTTCACAAAAAAAATGTGGCCGATTTTTGTTTCTGAATGTTGGCATCTTGGTCAATAGTGTTGTCATTTATAGAAATAGCAAAAACAAACACGTTACTCCAAAGAAATTGTAGAAATAAACTTACATTCATGACGTTACATACTCATAAAAAAGTGGACACTTTTTAAATAACGAATATAATTTTATCTATGACGATATTTATTTAGTAACGTTAAAAACATGTCGAAAAAGTATCGTAAAGATAAAATGTAACTTAAACATATGAAACAACTATTTGGGTTCGACAGTGTTGGCAATTCACAATACCAAGTTTGTATTGTGAATTGCCAACACAACACACAAACAACAAGTTTTTGTATGGAAGTAAAACGCAAGGCATACGACCAAAAATTATGATTAAAAAATATTTTTAGAAATAGGTTATACTTAATATAAATAATTTCGACAAATGCTCTTCTTTCAAAAGAAGTTACAACAAATCTCATACGTCCAATAACTATGAAATTATGATGAAAATAAAAATGGTACAGAGAAAAAATAATTATTGTACAATTTTTTACGACCATACCCATATATAAATAGATAATCTAAAAATCACATTAGTCATGTTTAGAATGACAACATGTACGAAATATCTTTAATATCTACAAAAGAGCCCCTTTTAAATAGATAACCTATTTCTTCCCGTTTTTAACTGCAGCGTCAGGCCTCAACTACGTTTTCCAATACATTAGTTCTGTCAACCGTAATAAATGGGATATACTATCCATTGCAAATTCGATGCTGAGTTTCGAATATTATAAACTATTCGATATTTATGATCGTTCATATCTAATAGTACCATAAAACGCAGGTAAACTGCGAAAATAAATGGGATGACAATAATTTCTGAAAGTAAAAGATTTAAACGAAAAGCAAAATAACAGACGCTGCTGACGGATACAGATTATCTAAATAATGAAAGTACACTGAGTGAGTAAATAATGAAAGTATACAAATTATCAGACATAAAGTCGCGGAAGTGACCTTAAGCTTTCGGACGTCTGAAGACATCTGGTTGGATGTTTTTATCAGCTAATAAAAGTATCTTCAGACCCATATCCTGAAAGAAGCCGGTAGGGGCACAACCTGGCACCCACGACTAGCCGAAGACACTCAGTCCCACAATGTGATAGGTGCCAAGCCTATCACCAACTGGGCTCCAATCCATTCCCAAGATGTTTTTTTTTATTACAAAATTGGAAAAAACACATTTTCTTTTCGTTGCCCGACCCGGGAATCAAACTTGGACCTCATGAAGTCAAATCCAACACCTGCACCGCTAGATCGCAGATGTGACAAATTTGTCAGCTAATGTAGCCAACAAGATTATAATAAAATATGCCAAGCCGGTATTTAAATTCTGCCAATAAAAATTTCATATTAAAGTTAAAAAATATGCTTTATACCATTAAAACCATAATCATGTAGTAATTATGTACCATCCATGTACCCTTTCAAGTATCTATCTAATAACAGAGCTTACTAAAGACCTATTATGTTGTTTCCAAATTGTTTATCTGCAACCCTAACTTCAATGAGTGTATTTACCAAATTATTCGATATCGATAAAATTAGCAAAACTTGTAGTTTGTTTCATAACTTTAATTTAATGCCAAAAAGTATGCTATAGGCTAGACAACAAATAGATATGCTAAGCAACTTAAAAAATGCTAAATTTGCAATAACGTATACGAAATTAGCAACATTGTTGTCAGCCGAAAACGTCCGCGGACGGTATGTACTTACTTATCAGTAGCGGCTGTAAGGTTCGTGTAAGCGATATTTAGTTTGTTTCGGAATTAATGCTTGTAATAATAAATGTTAGAATTATTTTTAAATTATAACATTACCATAGCTAAAATAAAGATGTCGTCTAAAATGTCCAGTTCCTTTCAATGGTAGTTTTTTGCAAGAATAGTAAAAAAATTAACTGTGGTCGTTTACTATCGATTATTAACTCGAAACTTTTTGTATATCTATGAGAAACGCTTCGTCACTTTTAGGCAATCCACCAATGGTTATACTAACGGATTACGTTAGTATAACCATTCAGTTCGTGAATTATAGGAACCGGGCTTAAGAGGACAAAAATTGAGTAATCGTAAATCAGCTCTTTAAAAAAAACTTAAAATCGGTTAACAATTTACGATGAATCACAATTCTCCTTTTTTTCAAGACGGTTAAAATTTTAATGTTACATTGTATGTTGTGTAATGTACAGAGAACTTAGTATTACGAAGCCCAGAAAGCGTAGATTACAGAAACCTTAATGTTTCTGTAATCTTTACATGGTTACATGGATGCCTATTACACATTCAAAAACATAATTTCCCTCCCGCCGTTAAACAATAATTGCCTCAAGCGAGTTACAATCTAAACCTTAATATAAGGTAGAAAATTAATGTTCTTTGTTGGAATATAATCTTACATTTACTCAGCAGGCGGTCATTGAATGTGAGCTGAAGACAACCACTTTGTTCCGCGTGATTAACGAAGGCCAAGAATGGAGATTAAATATCTTCCTTCAAGGGATAAGATTAATTCTTATCAGCCATGATTTTTCGTATGACTGAATAAAGCTTCGATGTCTATTTCAGGGAATTCATTATATTCTTACCACGAAGTTTCGATCTTGATAATAAGTTCTTAGACATTCTTGTTGATAACATAATTAATCTTTCAGTTACAAGCAAAGATAAATTACAAGTAATTTCTTATAAACTTCGTACTAGTCTCTCTCTATCTGTATAGCTATATAAAAAAGTATCTTCGTACCCCCGAAGACGTAGGCACATCAACCAATGTACCCACGACTAGCCGAAGAAGACTTAGTGAAGTCCCACAATGTGGTAGGAAAGCCTATCGACAACCAGGCACATATCCGATCATGGGTAACGTTATTTGTGATTGAACAACAACTCTAGCAGTCAAGTCCAAAACCGGAACGCTAGACTACAGAGATGATAACTGGAAACGGAAAACTGTAAAACCTGTCAGGAAAAAAAACAATACTTTAATTTTTCCCATAAAGAGTAATATTAACTATCAATATCAGGCAGCATCAAGTTCGCTGGGTCGCGTCGACGAGTCGTCCGCGTCGGTTAAATATATTTATTCATACTAGTCGTCGCCCATTGGTCGAAATTCAACCATAATACATTTTAATATCTTGTTGAAAAGAACGCCATCTTCATTTCTCAAGATCAACTACTTTGTTTTCAAACTTTTTAGTGCGCCATCTGTGATCTTTTATCGTTATCATCAATATATTTGTTTGTGTGTGTCAAATGCATGATAGTGTGAGTATTGCTTTATTTATTGATTTAATGTGCTTTATAAACTTTATTATTGAAAAATATTAGCGTTCTGCATTTCTCCTACACATAAACTATAAGTGTGCCAAATTTTATGCTCCTGTGTCCGCGCAATTTCCGTAAAAAGGGGTCCAAAGTTTTGGCATCACGTATTAATATATATATATATATATAGATTATAGACATAACTTATTCGTTCTTGAAAATGCTAGCCGCAATATATTAATAGAACGCATTTAAATAAATTTGTAAATATTTCTAATTAAAACTCTACTTCATGCACTAAAAATTTGATCCAAATATGCCAGTATGTTTTATATAATAACAAAACAACAAGCAATGATTCCGGGAAAATACCGCCAAACCAACACTAAAATGTTCTGACCTACGCATATAGAAAATGAATCTGCTGAATTTGTAAAAAAATTTTAACTGTTCGTACCTTGCAAAGTATGCGGAAAACCATCTCAACTTTTGTAGTCACGTAGAGATGCGTCAGATAAGTTTTGCCTGTCCAATATTTTTCTAGAAATATCTACGTAAACTAGAAAGTACTTACCTCGCCTACATAAAAAAGAAACGGGTCTACAATTTTTGTACACAACTAAAATATTACGCTCCGCTATAAAGGCTTAAATGAATAAATAATAAACTGTTTGCCTTGAAAATATGTAGTCGCTAGATTAAATTTTTCGTGTGTAAACTTTGGAATATTTAGTATTTTTTGTTGCGGGAATATTTTGTGGTAGTTTTGAGCGGTTTTACTTAACTCATTTTTATATTAATGTAATAAATGCATGTATTTCAAAACGGTTAAGCAAATATTGCTTAATTTAAGTATCGACATAGAGAAAGAAATACGTTATTTTTAACCGACTTTAAAGGAGGAGTTTATGTTTGACCCATTATTATTATTTCTTAACTGTGTTAAATGATTTCTCCGTAATTTCTAAGCTGTAGAGTTACTCTTGAATCTCGATTTCATGCAAATTGGTAATTGGAAGCGAACGCGTCATTTTAGTCACCTACTCTTGAACACAACACTTAGTTAAATATAAGCAAAAAAAATATTTTATCCGATTCGTTGAATTTTGTTCGAATTAAATGTTTTTTTTTGTTTAATGTTTATGTTTAATGTTAATTCAATTTAATGTTTAAATTAATTCCGCTAGTACTGTGTTCAAGAGTACCTAAATTGACATATCCGATTCCAATGTAGTCGACATCTAGAGTCTTAAATTATAAGAACCTTTTATTAGCGTGGTGCCTATGTAAAGGAATCTTAAAACGTATTTTTAATCATGCTTTACGGACGGGTTGAAAATAAAATTCAAACATTTAAAAAGGGCCTGTCACAATTATTTAAAAAAAATAGAATTTTCAGGCTGCCATATCCTGTCAATCCTAAAATATTCCTTTATTGGAGTTTAATGTACTGGACGATTAGATTTATGCAAAAATCATGACAATATTATTCCTCTTTAAAAGTTATATAAAAATGTTCGAGATTGCTTATACATAACTCTATGGTTATTAATAGTAGTTTAAAATAGTAATTCATTATTTGCGAAGATGATCTTATAAATCTTGTATTAATCCTTATCCGAATAAACATGTTATCGATCATAAGTACAGTATTTTGAATATAAATTTCTCACAACATTTCTTCATTTCATTGAACATCTTTGGAGACGATCGACATCAATCATCAATCCTGCAACAAAATAATTAACCACATATACATTTTATTTGTGATAAAAAGTACACGGCAGGCAGCAGGCTCATGAGGAACGAAAAATTAGACTGCTTGCCGACAGGAGGGATTCTGCGTGTAACGCTTAATAATATTTTATTCATTATAAGGAAATTTGTCTCCTTGTTGCCCTTTTCCAAAAATGTATATCAGATTTAATAAAATATGCAATTTTCTTATATGATTGAAACAGTTGATTCTTTGTTACTATGCACTTGTCATCGTAAAAGTCTAAAAACAAAAATAAATGTTAATTTATAAAACTGAAATACGCCTTTGTATCGAGCTTAGCTAAAAAGATTTTGTTAATAAAAAAATTAGTGAGTATAAGTCAGTATTTTTTATAACAAAACGACACTATTTTGACAATAAACTGTAATATATTTATTTATACTTTACTGTATCCAAAAAACAAAAACCCACAAAAATAGGGGAAGTAAATATGCCTGAAACGCGAGCCTATCAGCTATATTTATATTCATACTAGCTGTCCCGGCGAACTTCGTTCCACCCGTTCAGTTTGTATGAGAAAAATGAAAATTTTGTTTTTCCTAGTTTTCTCGCAGTGTTTCCCTTTTTATTATATTTTAAACCTACCCTGGACTTGAATAAATAATTAAAAACCAAAATTAGCCGAACCATTCAGCCGTTTTCGAGTTTTAGCGAGACTAACGAACAGCAATTGATTTTTATATATATAGATTAAGCTAACCAAAAAAAAATCTGTGAAAAAATGGAAAGTATTGAGTATAAAAACGATATACGAGCTATACATAGAGAAATAAAACATAAATATAAGTATTAATTGGGCACGTAAAAATATGATAGAAAAAAAAATGTACAAACATCATTTTGGAATATTTGTTATTGTGTCAACGACGTATGTGTTCCTTAAATCTTTTCTTAAAAATAGGCAACGAATATCACGAACTTCGATAAGAAGGGAATCCCATAATTTGACTGATTGAAAAGTAAACGATTTTGAATAACAATGGTAGTACGAAGCGGGGAAACGAAGTGCGGTTGGAACGCCATGGGGAATCGATGGAGTTGAAAAAACTAAAACGATCCTTAAGATATGACGAAGCTGACGGGTTGTACTCGTACGTAATATTGTAAAGAGGTACAGAATATGCAAATT
Organism: Calephelis virginiensis; assembly: GCA_002245475.1. Lineage (NCBI taxonomy): Eukaryota > Metazoa > Arthropoda > Insecta > Lepidoptera > Riodinidae > Calephelis > Calephelis virginiensis. Next base: position 51,049 of record NJDC01001644.1, on the reverse strand, counting down.
CTGTGAAGACGTATAGGAAGCCATTTGAGTTGAGCTCTAAACATGAAGACGTACTTACGAAGATTAAAAATAAATCAAATGCAGGAACTTTGGAGCAGTTGTCATTTCCTTATCGTTTTATTTTTTTGTATTTAAGCACACAGAAAATTGTTTCCTTCTATTTAATTTAGCTATAGTAGTGTTTACTTTTTTAAACTATTCTGTACCTACTATAGTGATATCTCACGAGGTTTTTTCCCTGTGTCAGTCCGGGCCCCTTTGCAGAATAGGCCAACTGCCTTCCTGCCATGCAGCTCGTAAAAGGCGAGACAGACTTACCGTCACTAACACCGAAACATCGGGGAAAACAAGCTCTGTAAAAAACATCGTGAAGAAGCGTGAAGTGATAGATTTCTATAGTTGTACCTTGTAAGTATCTCTTGTACTTTTTCCCTGCGTAGGTTCAGGGCCGCTTATTACAATATACCATCTGCCTCTCTGCCAGGCAGCTCGTAAGAGGCGAGCATACCTAACAAGGCCATTGTTGTAGATAGACGTTTTATAGACGGCACAATTGGCCTAACATCCCTACCACTGGACAACGACACACCAATATAATCATATACCATTACGACATCTACGATGTTTATAAGTCATGGTTATCTCTTACCATCAGGAGACCCGTGTGCTTATTATCTAATCGCTTAAAAAAAACCTTTTAAAAATACCTTTAGAAAAAACCATGGCTTTTACCATATTTTTTATTATAAATCTCTATTCTGTTATGGCTAAAATGTTGTAACAGGTTCAATTTAACTACTAAGGCGCGTTTGCATTAGGTATCTTATAGATAAAATTCTTGTGTCACAATGTTAGTTACCGTACTTCTCCGAAACGGCTTGTCCGATTCTCTTGAAATTTTGTAAGCATATTGAGTAGGTCTGAGAATTGGCCAACATCTATTTTTCATACTCTTAAGTGATAAGGGTGACTCACCCCCACATTTTTACTAAAATCACATTAAAGTAGACTGACGTCTGCCGGGTCAGCTAGTATTTCATAAAAATCTCAAGATCAATTTTGGCGACAACTGTTTATCGAACAAGGTGATTAGTGAGAACAGACATACATACATATCCTTACACAAAGTCCATTGCAGTTTGCCTAACCTCTCTGTCTAAAAACTGTCAGTCTGTCTGTCTCTTCGTCTGTAGTCTGCCTAGGAAGTACCGAGTGCCAAGTGTCACGATCTCAATCAAGGATTACTTTATTCCGTGGTCATGGTCATTACAAACCTGCCTAGCTTCCTCCACATTCATTACTCCTTTCTTATAAACACTCTGGTTTGGGAGACTCTTGACACCACCCATGGATAAAACCCGGGCAATTTGATCGCAGAATTTCAACCTTACGAGTGAGTGAGAAACAATTGTGTTTGTAGTTATTTGAACAATAATGTATGCAGAGTCGTGTCTGCTAATTTCCTAAGCCGTGTGACATTTGCCTTATTTACATACAACAGTATTCGTCTCAAGTCAGCGTGTTATATAAACAATTGAGCTATCACTTTAAATATACGTAACACAGAATTTGATGTAAACAACTGTAGAACATTAACAACCTCTTTAATATGGGGCTAATTTAATAGATTAATTAGTTAATTTGCCTCTTTCTGGGGCCGGCTAAGGCTACTTTTAGGCCATGCTGCCATGTCTTCCGTATTATTTAAGTCTTTATTTCAGTCATTAGTCACTATTTACAAAGTCATGTCACAGTCTTGAGTAAACCAGTGACTTCGTTACTCAAGCTCATCAAGCGAGATTTGTCGGCAGCGAGGAAATACACATTACACTAATTTCTTCATAATTATTTTATTTGTGCACTTTCGCTGAACAAAATTATACAAACGCACCCAAAATTGACTAATTTCACTTAATAAAAACACGAAATTCAACAATTACGAAAAAATTACGACCGACTTCATTCACGACGGCGCCAAAACTCCCGAAAATTTACACTTTGTCTTTGTAAAAATATTTCCATCCAATCCATTTTTCAAAGCTAGGAATGCACTTTTGCCTAACCTTTTCATATTAAAATACATAATATAAGATTTACTGTACTAAATTGCTACCTACCCGGGGAGATCTACCACATAGATATTCCACGATCAGATATTTCGCTTTATGCCCGAGGGTGGTGACAAGAGTCTTCGAAACCGGAGTTTTTGTATGGAAATGGTAATTAATGTGGAAGAAGCCAGGATCGCGAGGTTTGGCACTCGACACTCTGTGCCTACTCCTTAAGGGACTTGGTGTGAAGATACGCATGCATGTGTGTGTATTTTTAATTAAGAACATCTCTGTCTTTAACTGCAACATTGCCATTAGGTGAGTTTTATGTAGTCATACTGAGATATCTAAAAAAATATCCACATTTCAGCATTTGAATGAAAAAAAGATGCCCTAAATACAAAAAAGAGACAAAAACTAAATTCAACGCGTGTAAATCCATTCAATGAACATAAAGTTTCTCATATCTATGTAAAATCAAAGCAATATTTTTACATGCGAAAAACATTACCATTGCTACCCGTTACTAGATCCAATGAAAGAAACGTTTCAGAATCGAATATAAAGTGAAACGGAGTGAGAGAAAAAATAGAAAACTCGTGAGTGTGAATGAAAAAGCAAGTTTCATATCGGTGGCTCAGTTTCAATTTCATCTTTGACGCGACAATAAGTAAAATCTTTGGAATGGATACAAATATTCAGATTTGTCGGGATTTATATTTGGATACAAATCGAGCAACCGGTTGCAAGCTGAGAATACTCCAAGGGTTTCACATATACAAAATGGATACAAAGCAGAAATACTGGTTCTAAATATTGATATTTATTTTCCTCTGGACACTGGAAAGTGCGTTTATTGTATTGGTGATTTCCTAGACTTGGTAATAGAGGTGACAGATTTGCAACAAATATCCATGTGTCATATATTTCTGTGCATAGCGTAAGAAGATGTACCTATGCAAAGCATTGTTCCCCGAAATCCTACTATGTTATAAGTCTGAAAGTTTGTATGTTTGTTTGTTGCTCCTTCACTCAAAACCTGCTGAACTGATTTTTATGAAGTTTTTTACGCTCATAGAGGGTAACTTGGATTAACACATATGATAGTTTTTATCCAGTAAAAAATATCCTGTGAGACCATTCACCACGCGGGCAACGCCGCGGGCAACAGCTAGTCATATTTAAACATTTTTCCTTATGGTAATGATAATATGGATATGATAGACGTGATCATAGTCGACTCTTAGCTAGGGCAAAACTATGTGCTTTTAGAAATCTAAGAATTCTTAAAAAAAACACATTCAGCCAACTAACACTTATGTAGGTATGTAAGTATGTTTGTGGTCTAGTGGTCCGGCGTCGGACTTGACTTCTTGAGTTGGCGGGTTCGATCCCTGGGTCGGGCAACAATGTAAAAATAGAAAATGAGTATTTTTAATTTTTTGTTCCGTTGTCCGGTTGGCGATAGGCTTTCCACCATGGTTGTACCTCTGATAGACCTTAACATTATGTTCTTATCGCCCTTGTGGTCTAGCGGCCCGGTATTGGAACTGACTTCATGAGGTCCCGAGTTCGATTCCTGGGTTGGGTAATAAAAAGACAATGTGTTTTTTCAATTTTCTAATAAACATAATGTTGCCTGGAATTGGCTATGTGCCCGGTTGACGATAGGTTTGCCATCACATTGTGGGACTTAGTGTCTTCGGCTAGTCGTGGGTGCCCTGGTCCTCTTCCTACCTATTTGGTAGTAATCGTTGACAAAACCTTCAATCAAAGCATTTAAAAACCATCTCGATCACACAACACATTCTTTCGTCCGCTTTCAAACAAAATATTCCACGTCAAAATCCGACCATCCGTTCAAAAGTTATGATGCTACAAACACACACACACTCATCGTCAGCTTTCAAACAAAAATTCTATGTCAAAATTCGGTTTAAAAGTTATGAAGCCACAGACACACACACATACACATTCACACACATAAACTTGTAATAATTACAAAATCATAATTATTACAATTCATTTTATACACGTCACTTTTCTTTTTTCGACGGGGGTTAAAAATAAGATAAAACATTGTTGAAAACAATTCATAGGGGAAAGGAAAAACCTGAAAGCGTTGTTATAATGCTTATCAAAATTCGAAACAATTTTAATTTTACCGGCGTGTTTCGAAAGTAAAAGTATGCCACAAGTATTCTTGATTTTTATTCAGCTCGTTAACGTTTTGCCTGAAGTTGTGACGTTAAAGTATGTTTTAGATTTTATTTTAACAGAATTTTTGGAACGGCTCTTACCTACATCAATTTTATACTGTTTTGATATAAATCTTTTCTTAAAGACCTTTCGAGATATCTCAATCCGTTGTATCAATAAACACAGATGTGGTCTGTATCACATTGTAATAAGGACTATAATACGAGGTTGAACCTTGGAGTACTTTAATAAACACGGAGCTATTAATAAGATGGTATAAATACAGATTATAAAACAAGAGTGGTCGTCGTGTTTGTCTGTCTGTTCGCGATATTCCGAAAATGGATCTTCTAAGGCTTTTATTAACAATCAATCAAGTGATTCGTAGAGACGTTTCTATATATAATTAATTTTGGTTTTCCGTAATTTTGTTGAAACATTCTGTTGAACGGAACTCAAGTTCATTAGGAGCTTTGACCAAAAACGCTGCCATTACCTTTTACTTTACAACAACGTAATGTATGGAGATTGCTACTGTTAAATTGATCTACAAAAAAGTCCGCGATGGCATGTGTCTATTAATCTCGATATTGATGTTATTAACTCCTGAAGTTAAAGTGTTAGCGCCAGTTAGTTTTTGAAATGTTATGAAAATCGTACTTTTGGGTAAATAGAAACTGATTTCTCTTATTAATATGACGATAATAATAGTGACGATTATAAATGTCAAATAATAAGGCACCTATGGTAAAATGTGACGAAGTACCCAAACTATTAAACTAAGTACTCAAAAGTGATCATCATTTAAAACATTAAACAATACAATTATTGGTGTTTACGGTAGAAATCTTTGACAATATTATGAATTTAAAAATTTGAAGACTGATTGCAAGGCCTATAGTGGATTGAAAATTTATATAAAACAATATATATGTTTACTTAGCTTGTTATGAAATGGAATGGAACTGTTAAGTGTGAAATTAACTATTAAAATCAATATGGGTAATGAAAATAAATTGAGTTTTCAACATTGGTAAATCATCGTCAAAATAAGTGCGCGTGTAGTCGCAGCGACAATCGTAGCGGCACGCGCGTTCGCCGCGCGGGGCTCTGCCAAGCTGGGCGAGCACGCTGCGATGCTCGCAGTCGCGATTTGCTGCATACTCGTATTGCTGCTCGTCTTCATCATCCTGATCATTGTCGTCGGGCAGAACATGGAAGTCAAGGGTGGCTCATAGCGACGAAAAGGTAAATGTAGTGTATTAGTATGCACAGTAAACTAAACAACGGAGATTTCAGATAATAATAAAAATATAAATGTGGTGTCGTGGGACACCAGGTAGGAACGAAGTTCCTTCGGCTAATTTAGAATCGACACAATTCATGAGTATATACTATGCATTAGCAGGGTGTAGTGAGGGAGAAAGAGAAAGTTATTATACACTACTCAGTCGCGCAGCAACTGTCGCGCCTGCGCACGTCTTAATTAACGGTTTTATTCCACGGTTTTTTCTTACAATTGTTACTATCATTTTTTTTATCAACTCTAGGCTTGTGTTCGATTACCGACATACAATTGTATGCGAAACATATTATATTTGTAGTAGGAAAATTCTGTATTTCTGATGCTAAGTGTTTATAAAATTTGTTGTGCTCATCATTTCGTGTAATTTATCGAGTTTTATTTAGGAATGTAAAAACTATGTCAAGTACATGCGACATCAGTCGCATAGAACTGAAAAATGTTGTTAGTAAACTGAAGTTAGTGGTTCGCACTGTATTAATACTTATTATCTGGACACAATATAAATTGCTAAAAGTGCATTTTGTGGACAGGATTTTATGTGTACACGTCAGTTTCAAGTTGTAGAAGCATTAAAACGTGAAATAGCTCTAAACTGAGAATTTAAACTTCGTTTTCGAAAAGATATATATATATCTAAGCTATATACAACTAATAGTTAGCCACAGCTATAGGCTTCACACTTTTCGAAAACCTTCTCAAGTCAATTAATTACATGGGGCACACTAAAAGTTTTGCACTTCTAAGTAATCGGGACTATTTTAATTTACATGTTATATTTTTAAAACGTTGCAACCTTCTTAGTAATAAAAAAAAAAACAATTGGCGGGAAATAATTTGCCAATTGTTTTTTTATCACAGATCAAACTTCTACGAATGCAAGGAAAATGGAATTTAGTCAAAAAGATTTTAGAGCAACGGTTTTTTATAATTGTAAAAGTTCTTTTTCTCCGCAAGACTGTGTCGCTCGTCTTCAAAATGCTTTTGGGAGAGAATCACCTTGTTTGAGCACCGTGAGGCGATGGTTTGCTGAATTTGAGAGAGGTCGAGTTTTTTTACATGACGAATTTCGTAAAGGGCGGCCTTCAACTGCCGTCAACTAAAATAATGTGGCTACTGCTAAGCGGTAGCAGTTAATTGAAGAAATTCCCACGATTACCTTTGAGACAATCCGAGGACTATCGCGGATTGGTATGAGTCAAATTCAATAAAATATTTTGTTCACAACATTTTATTTTTTTAAGTTACACTAAACTTATAGTGAGACCTACGTATAACCTTAAGTTCCGATTTAATAGAGTTTCACTGACGTTTAGTCGTTTAGTGTAACTACGTAACAGGAGTTTGTATGCTCTAATTAAACTAGGCCTTTTCCATGAGTTGGGTTAGATTACGTTCGGTAATTTACGTATCGAAATCTAACTTTTAGGCCAGTGTGTTAAATATGTTGTGATCTTAGTTACCACTACAGGCGCTGTTCAAAGTTTTCATACAAATAATTTAAGTAGATGCTAGCGAGTACTGTAAACTCTACAAGCCGTAAACTCATGGTAGGGTATACAACTCTTAAGTATACAACGTAACACTTACATTACAACCTGAGATGATAATTGTATAACTATTGAAAATAAAACAATGCGTAAGTGTTGTGACATATGTGTATATTTTAGCTGAGTTTAGTAAATATCGCGGTGGTATATGGTCTAGCGGTCCGTCGTCAGATTTGACTTCTTAAATTTTCGGGTAACAAAGAAAAATCGTTATTTTCAATTTTGTAATAAAAATAACCGTTCCGAGAATTGGATATATGTGCCCGGTTGGCGATAGGCTTGCAACCTATCACAGTGTATTCGGCTAGTCGTGGATGCCTGGCCCGGCCTCTGCCTACATATTCGGGGATATGGGCGCGGAGACATAATTGAGTTAATGTATTGTTTTTGATTTTAGCAAAACATATTTTTTTATTCTAGTCAGTATAGGTCTTTGAGAGATAATAATTTAATAGAATTTTGACTGAACAGATAGGAATGTACAAGTGTTTGTGACAGCTCACCAGTTTTGTGTAATTTTAGCACAAAAGCTTTTTATCCGAGTCAGAATAGATAACGTCTCGACTTGAGACAGTAAAAGACATTTAGCTAAACAGAAAGGAATGTATAAATGTTTGTGTCAGTTTATCAGCTTACAATTTCTTTTTTGTGGCGTTGTCTAATTATAAGGCAGAAAAAAATCTTTTGTACAATGGCAAATGGTACACCGCAATATATAAATGTTAGGGTAAATGTGGATAGTGTGGTTATTATGTAAAATTACCGGAAACTATGCAAAATTACCAATGCTCGTTGTAAAGGTTGTAAGAACTTTCAAATTAATCACATTTACCGGCAATAATATAAAATTACCATATCCCTTTTGTAAATACTAGTGGCCCGCCCTGGCATTACACGGGTATAAAATATACATATAAACCTTCGTCTTTAAATACTTTATCTATTAAAAAAATTGCATCAAAATCCGTTGCGTAGTTTCAAAGATATAAGCATACAAAGGGACATAGGGACAGAGAACGCGACTTTGTTTTATACTATGTAGTGATAGTATATAATGAAATCAAACATCAGAATCAAATGTTTATTAAAATAAAAACAATTCTACATTTTTTGTTTTGTTGTTGTTGTAACAATTTACAAACAACTTCAGTCAAACAATAATAATTCTCAAATATAAAGAGATCAAACCTTCTGTTTGGTTAAACACTGCCTGGTAGTATCTAAACTACGGAACAACACTCCCCTTTGTTGCAGAAAACTACTCGCAATTTAAAGTATTCATTTTCAGTTTAATTACAAAGAACGCGGTTTTAGAAAGCTAGAGTGAAGTCGTAACTTTTAATTAAAATAGCGATATCGAGCGTTTTACCAATTTGTCAGTTCAACAGGATTTAACTACAATCAATTTGTCGATACTAAAATTTCAATTGCTTTTAATGAAAACGATGTAATGGTTTTAATCACATCTTTCAATTTGTCAGCTTTATTGGTTCCGTGTTAGTTTGACCTTTTATGACGGGAGGAAGAGAACTTCTGTTGGTTGAGACGAGAGAGATCTTCTTTGATTTTTTTAGACGAAAATTTGTATATTACCTTCTGCAGGATATTCTCCCTATTTTGTAGATATCTCCTAAAATAAAAGATTCTCTTTAGCTTAAGAACACACTGAGCGGTTTTATTTCAAAACTTATGAAACCGGTAATTTGTGCCCGCAGAATCGCAAACTTGTGCGATTCTACGGGCAGGCGACCGCTGCCGCGGGAATCGCAAACGACCACTGGCGCTGCGGGTGTGAAACGCGTAGTGAAATGTGCGCTTACTTCTTACATTATCATCATCATCATCAGCCGGAGGACGTCCACTGCTGGACATAGACCTCCCCTAAAGAGCGCCACAAGTCACGGTCACCAGCCGCTTGTAACCAGCGACTCCCCGCGATTTTGACTAAATCATCAGTCCACCGGGTGGAAGGTCGTCCAAGACTACGTTCTCCGGACTACTAAGGAACGGACTACGGAAGACTACGTTTCTTTCTTCCCTATCGGTGGTCGGTTCTGCGAGCACAGCGCCCTGTCCATTGCCACTTCAGCTTGCTGACTTTCTGGACTATTTCGGTTACTCTCGTTCTCTTGCGGATTACCGAATTACGGATCATATCTCGCGAGAAACACCAAACATAGCTCTCTCCATAGCACGAGTCTGAGCTTATTTAAGAGTCCCACATGTAATGACCAAGTTTCAGTTAAATATGTCATCACCGGTAACACACACTGGTCGAGGGCTTTCGACTTTAGGCTCTGCGGTAATTTGGACAAGAAGATACCCTTTAGCTTCCCGAACGCTGTCCATCCGAGTTGGATTCGGCGGTCAACCTCTTTCTTGAAGTTGGATTTACCTAACTGAATAACTTGACCTAGGTATACATACTGATCAACAACTTCAAGAATTGAGTTCCCAACGTGAACTGGTATAGATGCAATGTGAACGTTGAACATAACTTTCGTCATGTCCAAGTTCATCCTAAGACCCACCTGTTGGGAAACTCTATCGAGGTCACCGAGCATCTTGCTCAAGTCTTCCAGCGATTCCGCCATGACTACAATATCATCTGCGAATCGAAGGTGAGTGATGTAAATTTTAATATATATTCTTTTTGCACATATAAATCTATATATAATCTCTGCAGATCAGCAGAATCTGCGGGCACGCAACCGCTTCGGGCGTGGGTAAAAACCACTTCGTGAATTTTTAGGTTTACAAATATAAGGTTCTTATTTCTTTAAAGGTATAAAATTACCGATTTTTATTGAACTTTTACTGAGTAAAGTTGATTTTATGAAACATGCTATGTGTTCTTAATTACTATTTCACATAATTCAAACTTTTTTTTAAATTATTATTTTCTTTAGTTTTGGCACAATCATCATTTTCCACTAGTCAAGTTGAAATTTGCATCAAATTACCCGATTTAACCAAATCGATTTTAAATTATTCAAAATTAGTTATAAATCAAAGAATATAGGTCTTGGGTAAAGCGGTGGCATCATTACTCAAGCTCATATAGTGAGATTTGGTGGCAACGAGGAAATACACGATGGGCTAATTTCTTCATGATTATATCATTTGTGCACTTTCACTGAACAAAATTGCACAAAGTGCCACCGAAATTTACTATTTCACTTAATTTACATACGAAATTTAATAATTATGAAAAAATTACGACCATCTTTTCTCTCAATGGCGCCAAACTCGAAACGTAACTATGTAGAAATATAAAGTGTGAGAATTGTAAATGAAGAGATACATTTCCTCTGTGGTCAAGCGGTCCAGTTGTTGGACTTGACTGGATGAGGTTCCGGGCTCGAATCCCGGGTCGGGCAACAACAAAAACCGGGAGTTTCCAATTTTCTAAAAAAGATGTGTGTGCGATTCACACACGATAGAAGTGAAACTTTAGTAAATCGACAAAATAATGAGATGAATATAATTATATTTGTGTCTCTTACCCGCAAAACAGTGAGATGAATATATATTTGTGTCTCTTACCTGTCGCTTTTCCGTTGCACCCGTTTTGAAATCACCACAATTCTAAAGAAGTTTCACTTCAATAAAAAAATGTTGCTCGGGATTGGATATGTACCCGGTTGGTGTTAGGCTTGCCACCTAACACATTGTGGGACTTAGTGTCTTCGGCTAGTTGTGGGTACCCTGGTTGTGCCACTGCCTACCCCTTCGGGGATGTGGGCGTGAAGATGCTTTTTTTTACAGATAAATAACCGTAAACGACGGGTGAAGCCACAGCCAACAACTTGTTTCATCTAATTATGTATATCAGAAATCCCGCAACAATCGTTTGTTAGCTTAAATATAATTTAATAACATAAAGTGCTGAAGTTGATCCCTCCTCTGAGATATTACGAAACTTTATGAATTTCATTACGAATACACACGTCAAACTCTCACCAAATTGTCTTTGACATGATTTTCTTGTTATTAAAAAAGTTATGTAACATCCGTCAAATTGTGGAATAAATTATTGTGATTGGATATTCGCTGGTGTGGTTGCCAAGAGTATTCGCATGAGACTGTATTGCATTCTGATAATATCCATCATTTATTGCAGAATGACTCCATAGTAGGCGTTAGGGTTAAACATTGGTTCTGCAGAGGATCTTTTACAAATTAATAAGTACATAAATATTCCTTAGAGCGCTAAAGCTGAGAAAATCTGTGGTGTAACGCTCGCGTTCGTAATAGTGAGATCTGAGAAAGAGAGGGATTGAAAGAAAGTGTTTGTGTTAAAATACTAAAGGGTATGCTCCACTGGTTCGGTCATGTGGAAATAATGACAGATGAAAGATTGACAAGCAGATATACAATGCGAATGTGGATGGATGCAGGTACCCGGGGACACCAAAGTTGACATTCCACGATCAGATCACTCGGACATTATCCGAGGGTGGTGTGAAGAGTCTATGAAACCGGCGTGTTTGTATGAAAAGGGTAATGAATGTGAAGGAAGCTAGACAGGTTTGTCAGGAACGTGAGGTCTGACACTTGATACTCTCTGCCTACTCCGTAAGGGACTTGGCGTGAAGATATACATGTAATATTCCTAAAGAAATTACACAAATTGATCTTAACCCAAAGTAAGTAAATTACGTATTAAGTTGCGTTGTTACGTAAATATTAAAGTAAGTAATTTAATTGTTCATCACAATTGTCGCCCCAAACCCCCCGGGAATCGAACCCCTCACGATTTTAGTCGGTGGAGTTCAAAGTGTACGGCTAACCTCTCAACCAATTACATGTTCAAACAACTAAAAGGTTGACTTTTATGCCGTTGGTTGCTTTTAGTTAAGGGGTTGATGCCACCTCTCGATTTGGGAATATTTTTATTGAGGCACGGTAATAAATAGATTGACTAATTGCAAGTATTGACTTTCAAATAAACCTTTATAAAACAATTTTTTTTTTAATTTACTCAATCTATCCATTATTTAAAGATAAAAAATACAAACCCCATAAATACTCAACAGAATAAAAAAGCTATGTACTCAATATCATAATCCTAACACCTTCGTTTTGTTTGTTACTCCTTCACGCAAAAATAGTTTAACCGATTTTCATGAAATTTGGCACACACGTAGCGGGTTACACATAGGATAGTTTTGTCTCGAAAAAATATCCTTGTAGGACGATTAACCACGCAGGCAATAGCTAGTTCGTATATAAAAGAAAGTAATTTTAGATGCTCTATTTATAACACAAGAACGGCTAAACAGATTTAGCTGAAAATTTATGGGTAGGTAAAGAACCAGGTGACGGACATAGAATACCTTTTATCCCATTCTACTGCTAGGAAGCTAAGAAAAACAGCATTTTCCTTTTTCCCATACAAATTGAAGGGGTGGAAAGAGGTTCGCTATAGCAGCTGCTGGGCACCCATACTACGTGAACTATTTTTAAGATTTTTCGACTCCTCCCTCCCGTCGGTAACCACTCGTAGTAATTGCAAAGACCCTTCCCCCCCTTCAAGTTTTTACGTAGCAATTATTGTATAGCGTAGACTCTCGTGGACTTGCTCGATAACTTAACTAAACTACAAACTGCCAGTGTCTGTTTTTAATCAGCTGACGTATCAATATACTTACGTCAGCGCCACTAGCTGTGAGTTTGAGAAGCTCGCAAAATTGCGCGCCATATTTCTAATCCGAAATCTAAGTCCGAAATTCCTATTGGCGGAATCGACTACGTAAAATCTTTCACCCCCCCCTCCCTTTCGTGACTGATCGTAGTAGGTATATTATTAAACTCTTTGGTAGTATTTTAAAGACCTCCCTCCCCCCCTAAACGGGTTACGTAGTATGGGTACGTTCCCCTAGTATAAAACTAACTAAGTATATATGTTTAATGTCGATATCGTAAAGCTTCCGTTATACAAAATTGATGTGGATAATCCGTCACGATGAATAGGCTCTACCCAAATGCCACACTTTATTAAAATAACGCCTCATGTCTTTGCGAAGGTGACTTTACTCCATACAAAAAGGTTAATACGAAATCCTGCTTATTGGAAAGATGTTTGAGAGGTAGCATCTATTGAGAATCTGGGAGAATGCTGGCTCTGGGATTTGTGTAATACAGAGGCAATTTGTGTGGATTTTCATAACGATCTGATATATTTAAGTAAGTTTTTTAAAAAAGATTAGAAAATTCTTTTACAAAATGTTACCCTATGTACTTTATAATCAACTTCGAAAAAATGGGGGTTTCTTAGTATTTAGTTTTATTTATAATAATAATAAATCATCTTTATTTCACATAAACCTACAAGAGGCACTTGTGACGGGTCTATATAATAATAAATCGACCACCGGATCGGAACGCGTCCGCACACTAAGAAGATCCGGCAAGAAACTCAGCGGGCTTGTCTTTTTCTTCTTAATTTACAATATATTTACAATAATTTATGTAATGATACATTATATATTATAAGAGATTGGCATGAGGAGCAATTAATCCCAAGCAGTCTTATCTGCTAAATATTCAGCAATGTTATAATAACCCTTTTGATTTAATTTACATTTAACACAGTTCTTAAATTTATTAATTGGAAGTTCTTTCATATTTGGGAAGTTTATTATAGAACTGTATACATAGGCCCATGAAAGAATGGCTTACTCTGTGGAGACACATGCACAGCAAGATTATTTTTATTCATTGTATTGACACAGTGTATAATCACAATTTCTTTTAAATGAACTTGAATTTCTGTGATCATACATTAAATTTTCAAAGATATACTGGGATGCTAAATGGATGGATGTTAGAATTTCGATTTCTTTGAATTTTTCTCTCAGGGAAACTCTTGGGCCTAAATTATAAATTGCCCTTATGGCTCTCTTTTGTAAAATAAATATAGTATTGACTTCGGCAGAACTCCCCCAGAGAAGAATTCTATACGACATGATGCTGTGAAAATAACTAAAATAAACCATCCTAGCGGTTTCAACATCAGTTAATTGTCTCATTTTCTTAACAGCATACGCTGCTGAGCTTAATCTAATTGCAAGTTTATCAATGTGTGGGCCCCATTGCAATTTCTTATCAATTGTTATTCCTAAAAACGTAGTAGAATCTATGAGGTCCAACTTGTTCCCATTAAGTTGTACGTTGGTATCTACTTGCTTCACATTTGGCATTGAAAATTTAATATAATTAGTTTTTTTTTTTCATTCAAAACGTGTGGAACGGAGCCCGGACGAACGCCTGGAAGAGCCGTCTTCATCAAAATATTTTCCTTCTACGAGACGTACGCGGCGCTTAAACTTAGACCGTCTTATTAATAAACATGAACGTAGGAGCAAAATTAAGTTGATATTATAGTCTGTATTACATTGTAATAAAGACTATGATACCATGTTGAACCTTGGAGTAATTTAATCCGTGTAATATAATAATAATAATACGTAATAATAAGACGGAGATAGTCCCATTTATTCGTAATTGGCAGCCCTATTCACTTACCCTTACGAACCGTTATCTTCTAGTAGCTACTTTCTGAAATCCTGAGAGCCGTTTATCATATTATGACGACGTGTGCAGATAATGCCAACATTCTAAGCATACCCAATATTTTTGGTGTCTACAAAAAGCCCCTTTGCACTTAGTACATGATAACAAAAATGGGAGCATTTTCACTTTTTACAGAATTATTTATCGAGTTTAAATAAATATCTATACCTTTTTATTAACCCACGATGTGTGTGTGTGTGTCTGTCTGTGGCATCGTAGCTCTTCTGCGGATATACAGATTTTAATGCGTTTTTTTATTTGAAAGCTGACGTTGGAGATCTGTCCAGGCGGTCATGGTCATCGGCTCAGTTGCAGCTTATTTGTAAGCACCGAAATGGATATTGAACGCACTATGGGTATTTATTTCACTTTTGAACTTGAGACCTAACAGTTTAAACATTAACAAAATCTGGTACAATTGAGCTGGTCTGATATTGGAGTTCAAATATATGAGACGTAACCCTGGAATGCCTAGTGGTAAACATATTGAGTTTAGACTCGTTAGATTCGTCTTAACTTCATATTTTCTCATGACAAGGACTTGATGACAAAGAGCAGAAGAAGTGCCTAATGGATCATGGTTAAGAAGTATTATGTTTTGTAATCTGTGCAACTTCTCTAAAGCGCATCAAAAAGAGAGGTGTTGTAAGTTAGATGTATGTGAGTGTGTGTCTGTGGCATTATAACTTCTAAAGGGATGAACGATTTATCGTTTTTTTTTTCAATGAACCCGATCATTTCTATTTTTAAGATTATTTATGTAACAAGATCTCTTCAAATGTTGAAATTAAACTTTTTCATGATGTGGTAACAAACTAAAATTAGGATTTTTTCAAAACGCAAGCACAGTACTTTCACGATCATATAATAATTTATAATATTATCATACTATATGATTAGAGGTAGGAAAACTGTAAACTGGAGAGATTGTATGATATGGATAGATTTCTTCTTTATATTAATTATGATAGTCTTGCACAATGGCGTTAGGGCCATCCAAGACAGTACCACACCTATAACATCTATAGTGCCTATGGGTCGAGGTTGCTTGTGTACATGGTCGCCGATCTTTTACATCTCCCGGTACTTCATTATAGACCACGAACGGGGGCTGATTGCGTATCTTTTAGTGATGATCGCTGGGTAAAGTGTACAATAAATAGCTGACAAATGACGTGTGTGGTATTTGCTATCTCTATTGTATTTCTGTTGGTCACTGGAGAGAACAACCTAAAACATCATTTGACAGCTTTTTGAATAACGTTCCTTTCTTTTCTTTCTTTAGGTTTTGGCAATCTAGTTAGTATTTTGCCATTAGTCAAGTAGAAATTTGCATCAAATTTTATATCAATTATAATTAGTCATCAGTCATAAGTCGTCAGTAAGTCATGTTAGGCTCTTGGGTAAAGCGGTGGCCTTTTTACACAAGCTCATGTAATGAGATTTGGCGGCAACGAGGAAATATACAATACGCTAATTTCTTCATGATTATTCCATTTGTTCACTTTCACTGAACAAAATTGTACAAAATGCCACCAAAATTTACTAATTTCACTCAATATTAACACGAAATTCAATAATTATGAAAAAACTTCGACCATCTTTTCTCTCGATGGCGCCAAAAATCCTTGAATGACGTTACCCAGTTATTTTTTCTTATCTTTATATATTTATATTTCTTGTGTGCGTGTGTATGTCACTGAACTCCTCCTAGGCGACTGGAGCAATTTGATGTTTTTTTTTGTGTGTGTTCAGAGAATGGTTTAGATTTAGCAGCTTTCTCGTGAAAGTGTTACAAACTTACGTTTATTGTTTTTATTATTTAAGCTAAAAATTATTTAAGTGTCTTCACGTCTATATCCTTAAAGGGGTGGGCAGAGGCACAACAGGGCACCCACGACTAGCCGAAGATACTAAGTCCCACAATGTGATAGGTAGCTAGCGTATCGCCAACCGGGCACATAGCCAATCCCGAGCAACATGTTTAATTAGAAAATTGGAAAATACCACATTTTCTTTTTGTTGCCCGACCCGGGATTCGAACCCGGGACCTCATGAAGTCAAGTTCAACTAGAGAGGCGATAAATTATTTAAATATTGAAATGTTTGCACTTTACAAAAAGGATTTTCTACCATATTCTGGAGTGTACATATTGTATTAAATTGTGCGGTTATATGATGAAATATATTTTTGAAACAACTTCGTAACAAACGTACTACACATAATAATTATTACTATTGGGCGCCTATTGGTCGAAATTCGACCATAGTAAATTTTAATATCTTGTTGATACGAACGCCATCTTCATTTCTCAAG
Source organism: Calephelis virginiensis (assembly GCA_002245475.1). Lineage (NCBI taxonomy): Eukaryota > Metazoa > Arthropoda > Insecta > Lepidoptera > Riodinidae > Calephelis > Calephelis virginiensis. Next base: position 34,051 of record NJDC01001644.1, on the reverse strand, counting down.
ACCAACTTCTTTGTTTCCAAACTGTATGATTATAGTTTGTGCGCCATCTGTGCCCTTTTATCATTATCATCAATATATTTGTTTATGTGTGTCAAATGAATGGTAGTACGTGAAATGTTTTATTTTTCGAATTAATGCACTTAATAACCATTATTAAAATATATTAGCGTTCTGCACTTCTCCTACACATAAACTATAACTGTGCCAAATTTCAAACTCCTCCGTCAGCGCAATTTTCGTAAAAAGGGGTGCAAAGTTTTTGCTTCGCGTATTAATATTTTTATTTCATTCCATTGACATTACTAATATTCTACCAGTTAGCAAATAAACAGAAATGACAATACTCAAAAATGGCGTTTGTTTGTAATACCCACAAGTCGTCGAAAAGCTATATTTGTTTAGCAAATTGGAATTGTGCTTAAACAGAACGTGCTGGCCGACTGTTTGCCTCCAATATTATTGTGAATGTTGTCGAGGGTAGCGACAAATTAAAATTTCCGTTGAGACACATTTTTTTAAATGAAAATAGTCAAATGGGCAATTAATTTAGGAGCCCTTGGGATGGGATACGTGCCTGGTTGGTGATAGGCTTGCTACCTATCAAATTGTGGCTCCCGGCTTGCTGCTGCACAGCACTCTACTACTTGGTAACGTCTAACTGCACGGTTGACGGTAGATAGAATTAGAATTAGAATAACATTTATTTATATTTTAAAATTATTTTTAGTCAATAATTAATCTTGTAATAAATAATAAAATAATACTAGGTGGTAGAGTTTCGCAGCGACTCGCCCGGATTGGTACCACCGCCTTACCTATTCCTGCCGCCATAACGTCATGACGTGTTCGGAGGGTAAGGTAGCCGGTAAACTTACATTTGCTCAAGGCCTAATATCCCGACCTCAGGTTGGCAACGCACCATTACCACGTTTGGTGTCTCTAGGCGGCGTGAATTTCTTACCATCAGGAAATACGTCTGCTTGCTTCCCTTCCTATATCAAAAAAAAATAATAAGTAACTAACTAATTACAAACATAGCTTTATTGGTCTAGCGGTCCATGTGTTGAACTTGGGCAGGATAGGTCAGGCAACATAAAAAAATTGGTTTTTCCAATATTCTAATAAAAAAACAATGTTGCTTGGAATTAGATATGTGCCCGGTTGGCGATAGGCTTGCCACCTATCAAATTGCGGGATTTAGTGTCTTCGGCTAATCGTGGGTGCCCTGGTTATTCCTCTGCCTATATCTTCGGGAATGTGGGCGGGAAAATACTTATTTACCTATTTAAGAAAGTCCTGTTAGTTACACAATTTATAACTAGAGTACAGCTGAATCGATTTTGCTAAAAATTGATGGGAAGGATCTCCGAACTAGGAGGTGGATATAGGCTACTTATTATCCCATTTGACTACGAGGAAACTAGGAAAAACAACATTTTAATTTTTCCCATATAAACTAAACGGGTGGAACGAAGTTAGTTATAGCTAGCTAGTTAGTTGTATAAAATAGGTGAAGTTGCGCTAGATACAGTTTTTAATATAGGTATTCCATCATAGTGGTGTAACGCTCGCTGACCGCATTCGTAACAGTGAGATCTGAGAAAGAGTGGGATCGAAAGAAAGTGTTGGTGTTAAAATGCGAAAGGGCATGTTCCGCACGTTCGGTCATGTGGAAAGAATGACAGATGAAATATTGACAAACTAGATATACAATGCGAATGTGGATGGATGTAGGTACCCGAGGAGATTAATGCTGACATTCCACGACCAGATCACTCTGATATTATCCGAGGGTGGTGTCAAGAGTCTCCGAAACCGGCGTGTTTGTATGAAAAGGGTAATAAATGTGAAGGAAGCCAGACAGGTTTGTCAGGAACGTGAGGTCTGGCACTTGATACTCTCTGCCTACTCCGTAAGGTACTTGGCGTGAAGATATGTATGTATTTCATTATAGTAATGGTTAAACTATATCAGCAAAACAGCAAGCATAAGCTAGTATTAAACAAACGCAAACTATAATCAATCAAAAAACTGGAAAAAGGAGGCTGTCCTCTCTCCCGCGACTCTGTTTCGTTAACATATTACAAACCCATCGTTATCGAAGCCTTTCATTTCCTTTATTTGTTACAATCTCTTTGTGCTCCTCATCCAATTTCTCCTACTCATGAATTCCGCTCCTTGTCGATTTGTAGTGATTCTAGGTAACATACCTTTAGAAGTACTATTTAAATTATGCGCTTCGGCTATATTCGTCAAGCTTCGGAAATCGGAATGTATTTTATAAAGTTGTTATTACATAACGTATTTTTATTTTAGCACTTGCCCTGTGCTTGGGTTAAATTTCTATTAATTTTAAAGAAAGAAAAAATAATTTAGAACTATTACACAATTAATCATTTGATATTTCCCTTAAATTTAGATTAGGTCAGCCAATTTTAAAAACAAAAGTATAAAGTGTAAGAAGGGTAAAAAGTGTAAATCCGAAACGCATAATTTAAATAAGAGTACTATACCTAGTTATTTAATTTTTGTAGTACACGTAAAATTAAAGTAGACAAATTAAATCTTATTATTTAGCTATGTAGTGCTTGGTTGGTTTACTAAATTATTATTTATGTTACACTAGCAACCCGCCGCGGCTTCGCACGGTTATGATATATATTTATATGTATCATACCTTCCTCTTTTTTCACTTTATCTAAAAAAAAACGCATCAAAATCCGATGCGTAGTTTTAAATATTTAAGCATACAAAGGGATATAGAGACAGAATAAGCAACTTTGTTTTATACTATGTAGTGACTAGCGGTTGCCCGCGGCGTTTCCTTAGTGGTTAATGGTCCCATAGGATCATTTTTGGGATAAAAACAATTATATGTGTTATTCCAAGTGACCCTCCCATGAATGACGTGAGTGCCAAATTTCATGAAAATCGGTTTCACAGTTTTAGCGTGAAGGAGTAACAAACAAACAAATAAACTTTCGCATTTGTGATATTAATAGGATAAATACTTCGTTCTCTGAAATGAAAATACCTCCTTTGTGTACCCTAATTCAAAGTAATTAGTTAGTGTCAGATGTAATTGTTGATCTAAAGTATATTCATTCATTATTAGCGCGTTTTATCGTTTTGTCTCTATAGAAGGTTTAACGTAGCTTATATTAATAACTAGCTGTCCCTGCGAACTTCGTTCCACCCGTTCTTTGTACTGGAAAATAAAGTATTGTTTTTCCCAATTTCCCTGCAATTTTCCCGGCTTTTTTCTTCAAAAGGACCTTTTTCTCACAATAACTAAAACGACAAAAAAATAATTATCCAAATCGGTTCAGTCGCTCGAAAGTTATGCGCTTGCCTACACATTTAGCAATTCATTTTTACTATACAGATTAGGTTTCAGAATAAATTAAAATTCCACTTAATTTTTAACTCAACATTTACAAATTTAAAATCACTTAATACATAGTAAAAAATCAGTTACCTCCCATAAAACTTACCTGTTAGCTAAAAATTATCATTATAAAAATTATAAGCATTTAAAAGAAAGTATCTTTACGGCCGTATCCCCGAAGAGGTAGGGAGAGGCACACCCAGGTCACCCACGACTAGCCGAAGACACTAAGTCCCACAATCTGGTAGGTGGCAAGCCTATCGCCAACCTGGCACATATCCAATCTCTAGCAACATTAATTTTATTAGGAAACTTCTAGACCATAGAGGCTAAGTTTTCAAACATATAATATAACAAAAATATATCTCAAAACGACATAACCGGTCCTACAACCCTCGCAATAACTCCTGCGTCAAGGTTGTAAGAGTTATCTGGCAAATAGATACACCAGTCAGCTTATCCATAATCACTTTACGAAGGCACGTTCCTTTGACAGTCGATAGAGGGCGCTCTCGAATGGAGTGCTAAACAAAACGAAGCATATTCATGTACAATACTCACTTCGACGTTGGCCACTACACAATGATCGAGACATTTTACATTGACCCAGTTCCAAGCTCTCCGAGTTTTAAATATAAGATAAGTATCAATTTTTGCCCCCACAAGGAGTTTATCGAAGAATCTAGAGAGCTGTGGTGATTCTTTATTCAGGGTTACTTGTAACTATGTTTCTGAATTAATAGCTTTGTTAATCGCCTCTGCGGTCTAGCGGTTCAGTTGTCGGACTTGACTGCATGAGGTCCCGGGTTCTATACCTGGGTCGAGCAACAAAAAGAAAATAGGGGTTTTCCAATTTTTAAAAAAAAACATTGCTCGGGATTGGATATGTGCTCGGTTGGCGGTAGGCTTGCCACCTATCACATTGTGGGACTTAGTATCTTCGGTTAGTCGTTGGTGCCCTGGTTGTGCCTCTGCCTACCTCTTCGGGGATATGGGCGTGAAGATACATATGTTTCTGAATTGAAACTGGGCATGGTGTGAACGAATAGTAGGATGTACATGTCGACTATAAGCACCAAAGATGTGATTGCGATGTACATATTCTGTGGCTTTGATTTTGTGCAATTAGGCGCGTTACCCTACATTCTAAATAGGAACATGGCATTAGGGAGGAAGGAAGTCATGGTACCAAAAGATAGCGACGATTTATTAATTAATATAACTATTACTTTCCAGTACGTATTTTTATCACTGTCTTTTTAACGTCTAAGTTCTGAAAGGACTTCAGTCGTAATAATCCTATATCCTATAAATAATCAAACTGGTTGGTTAAAAAATAAAAAAGTGAGTGTGTAAGTATCTTTACGCCCATATCCCCGAAGACGTAGGCAGAGGCACAACCAGGGCACCCACGACTAGCCAAATACACTAAGTCCCACAATGGTGGGCACAACATCAACAGCAAGCAGGTAGCAAGTCTATAGCCAACCGGGGTATATCTCATCCCGATGCACATTTTTCTATTGGAAAGTTGGAAAAACACATTTTTTTGTTTCCCGACCCGGGACTCGAACCCAGGACCTCATGCAGTCGAGTCTAACGTCTGAGCCGCTAGACCACAGAGGCGATCGAAATTACAAGTGGTATTAATATTAATTGATAAATCGTGTTTAGAATGGAACTCCACCAAGCGTCGACGATAAAGATATAGAAACTGCACGAAAAAGCAAGGCGCTGAAATTAGTTTGGGCAAATCGTTACAGTTTTCTATCAAATACCATTTAAAAAAAAAACGCTGTCAATATCTTCAGTAACTTCGTGAGGTGTTCAGCCTGGTCTTCTCAAATTGAAAGAGTAACTTGCCTATTTAATTCTTCAGCTATAGAAAGCATTGAAACTGAAATAGTGACTTATCTATATATTAATATATGAAGCAAAAACTTTGGACCTCTTTTTACGAAAATTGCGCTGACGGAGCAGTACGAAATTTGGCACACTTATAGTTTATGTGCAGGAGAAGTGCAGAACGCTAACGCTAACGCTAACCAACAGGCAACCACTAGTAAGTTTTAAATCTGTGATGTTACCCTTAATGCAGCCATTCGTAACAGAGATATCCGTGAAAGAGTGGGATCGAAAGAAAGTGTTGATGTTGAAATGAGGAAGGGCATGCTCCACTGGTTCGATATCTTCACGCCAAGTCCCTTACGGGGTAGGCAGAGAGTATCGAGTGCCAGACCTCACGATCCTGACAAACCTGTCTTGCTTCCTTCACATTCATAACCCTTTTCATACAAACACGCCGGTTTCGGAGACTCTTGACACCACCCTTGGATAATATCCGATTGATCTGATCGTGATATGACAATAGATTGATAAAGCAGATATAATCTGCGAATGTGGATGGAAGTGGGTACCCGGGGAGACCTAGGTTGACATTCCACGATCAAATTGCTTGGGTGTTATCCGAACGTGGTGTCAAGAGAAGGATAATAGGTTGCGCACCTAAGCAAGGAAGCAAGGCAGGTTTGCCAGGACGGTCACCGTTTGGCACTCGATGCTCTCTGCCTACCTCGTAAAGGACTTGGCGTGAAGATACGTGTGTGTGTGTGTGTGTGTGCGTGTGTGTGTGTGCTCGCGCGTGTGTGTGTGTGTGTGTGTAAGTTTTTAACAAAAAATAAAGTTTTGTGATTAGTTTTAATACAAATCAACTTTAATACTTAATCAGTTTTAATACTTTACAAATATTCCCAGGAGTAGACTTGAGAAGTACTATTCAAGACGTATCAAGTAAACCCAAATACGATAGACTAATGTTAAACATTTTGGAAGTTCCTATAGCCACCTACCGGCTCCATTGTCAGATCAGCTCTGTATTAAAATTTCAGCTTAACGGATAACCGGAAAACGGGTCGAATTTGACTTGTAATATTTCATTCGGACGTACATTGATTGCAAGTTGAATAAAAGCTAGGTAAAATTAATTAAGAATATATCAATACATTTACTTGTACAAAAATTGATCAACACCATCTTGCATTCTGTCTAAAAAAGAGTTAAATGAACTGTAAACACTAAAAAAGTATCTTCACGCCTATATCGCCGAAGGGGTAGGCAGAGGCACAACCAGGGCACCCGCAGCTAGCCGAAGATACTAAGACCCACAATGTGTTATTTTTGATAGAAAATTGAAAATATACGTTTTCTAATTTTTTTATTGCCCGACCCGGGGATCGAACCCGGGAAATAAAAGTCTATATGTAATAAGAACCATTCCATCAGTTATCAAACAAAAACGCTTTGAAATCGATCCATCCGTTCAAATGTTATGATGCAACAGACAGACACACACAGATACGTCAAATTTACAACACCCGTCTTGAACAACTTTCTTGAATTTTTCTTGAATTCCTTGTACAAGTTTATTAACATGAAAAGTTTTAGTTTTATTTTATAAAATAACTATCCAATTAGCGATAAAACCACTAATAAAATACGCTGGAACTCGTTCATAACTCGTGAAAATGTCTATATAGTAAGTTATTTTTTAACTCGATTGTTGTTGCTCTGATTCTTATCTCAACAAGGGTCAGGGTGGGTCTAGATCTTAAGACAGAGCTCCTACGATGGACACATAAAGATTTAGATTGTACTACGGAGCTCTGAGTTCTAAATATTTTCTTTTTTTATACTTATCTAGATATTTACAGAAACAAACATAAATTTGTTATCATTTTACGATTGAGTATATTACTAACAAGTATAACTTACAATGTTTATTCACATTTAGGCGAAACTTAGAAAACAATATAAAAAAGTAGAAAAGGAAAAAAAAGAACGAACTTTAGAGTATGTATATGTAAGTCTACATAGCCTTGATAGAATTGTAATAAATGTGTTTGTGCGAAAAGATTTCGTTTTGATTTTATGGTAGCAAATAAGAAGACGACTCTCGTGATGATTAAAGATAACAGTGGCCTCCTGTAGACACCAGACATGTTACTGGTGTTCGCCTATTTATGGTTGGCATTTGACTGCACGGTGATAAGTTTACGGTAGATAAAGTTAAATTTGTTTATAATTTAAAATTGTTTTTTTTTAAATAATCAGTCTTAGAAACTAGCAAATTACAAATATTAAAATATTTCAGTAACCTGTCTACAGATAGAAATAGGCCTACTACAGTCTTATTCATAAGATGTTTTGTTGATTATTTGGAAAATAACAGTTCACATTGTGGGCTTAGTTTCTTCGGCTAGTCCTGGGTTGTGTCTCTGCCTTTTTCTTCGATATGGGCGTAAGATACTTACTTACTTACTTATCTATTATCTAATCGATTATATAAGCGTCGCCTGGCTAGCCTTAAACAGGCAAAATACAAAACCTTATCTCTTCCCAAATCGAAGTTTTGGTTATCTTTAAAATACAGATACTGCTTTTTATTTAACACTAGCAGCCCGCCCCGGCTTCGCACAAGTAAAAATTATACATATAAACCTCCCCTTCAATCATTTTATTAAAAAAACCGCATCAAAATCCGTTGTGTATTTTTAAAAATTTAAGCATGCAAAGGGACATAAAGACAGAGGAAGCGACTTTTTTTCATACTATGTAGTGATGTAAAAACATGATAATGCATATATATTATTTGATTATTTTAAAGAAGGTTAAAATTGAAAAATGATGGAAAAAATTGTTACAAATTAAACCTGACCTAATCTGTGGTGTTGACCTATTAACATTCTGTGGGAGGCGCGAGCTGAGGTCGGATAAAACAAAAGGCAAGCGACAATAGACTACGCCCTTGGTACAAACACAGACGGGGCGCAATTTTCTTTATTTTTTAAACTATTTTTAATCTACAGCTTTTTGTGAAACAAATGTTGAGTAAATTATAGATTTCAACAACTCTTTTTATTGTCGTTGGTCTATGGTTTGTTGATAAAGGAGCTCAGTTAGAAAAATCTTTTTATCTTATATTACAAACACATTGAACATACGTATTGTTTGTATGTACGAGCATAGCTTCCGAACGACTGAATCGATTTGGTTAATTTTTGTTTTTTAATGCTTGGGGAAGTCCAGGGAAAGCTTCAAGGATAAACAATTGTTAAGAAAAACGTTTTAACGTTTTACGTTGTTGGAAAAACGTTTTAATTTCTTACAAACTAAACGGGTGAAACAGCTTGTTCAGTAAAAAAATAATATAGAAAATGACAGAACAATTTTTTTTACAAAAAGGGCACATTTGTATTAACTATAGGTACGTTATTTGTATACCATGTCACTTTAATATTATTACACGTAACCATTACCATGGCTACGTTTATAAAGCTTTTACGCCATAATAATCTTCGTCTAGTATTGGACTGTTAAATAAATAAAATAGCATTTTAAATCTAACTCGTAGATCCTGATATAATTAGCATGTTAAAAAATACACAAAAAAACTCTTAAACATTCGTTTACAATTTAAACCATTTTATTAAATTACATTTATAAGTCGCCGAAATATAAATGTATTATTCGTAGATCCGTATGCCCATTTGTAGCAGCGCTACGACGCGTCGTAGAACCATGAATTTGACAAGAAGAGATTAGAAATTATTTAAGTGTCTGCGCCTTAGAATAATAACGCTATAGAAACCAAGTCCGTGCGTCTATTTTGAAGCACTTTATTTGGAGCCATTTATGGCTCCAAACGCCAAACCGTGACGTAGTGTTCAACGTCAATTGACGCAGAACGCATCTCGCGGATAAAAAATAATCATGACGGTTTGTGCAATTAAATTGTGTCACAACACATCTAATAAACAAAAAAAAAAATAACAACACTCTTCACAGGTAAGCTTTCAATATTTCAAAGTATTTTCTAGTAAATTTTGATCAGAAAGAAAAATTTTGTTTATGTATTGTTTCAATGCTAAGTGCTGC